>PNEQ01067769.1:0-12903 GCA_003012365.1 Medauroidea extradentata | reverse complement strand
ACCATACATTAATACTTTATGATTGTAGCTAGGCTACAAGGTGGAAATTCTATATTTAAAGTGCTTGCTTGTTTTTATTTTACTTAAGGAGCTACGTACCGTATGTATACCCCCCAGTGATGTTTTAATAATTACAGAGTTTATTAATCTTTATTGCTTATCGTTATGTTTCAGTCGAATGCTTGTTTTATCTACTGGTAATGTTTATTTGCTTTCCACCTCGTAGTCTTGCATAACTTAATAATTCAGATATACTTTCATCCCCCATTTTACATTCAACACTTTAGCTACAAACAAGATATAACATAACTATCAACACGACACTCCTAATCTGTTTAACTATTTAACACTACCTATTATTTTTACATTATTCATTTTACTACGTCCAGCCTCCCAACAGATTTATGGTGGGAGTCGCCGGGCATGACTTTCGTCGGTGACTTCCACTGTGACAATATTTTCAATCAAGTAGACAATATTGTCACTCTCAGGACTGACTTCATCAGTTTTCTTGAAACTTGAAACATCAAATAAACCAAGCATGTTTGTTTTACTACTTTAGAAAATTTGGTTAATGTTTTTTTTTCCATCACTGAGCTTTATAATTTTTATTGGTGAGACACCCAGTGAGCTAGCAGCTTCATTATTGGATGTAATGAAACCTCCAGACTTTAAAAATAATACTACAACATCTTCACAGTCTTCATGTTTCACACTTCCTTTACAGCTAAGCCATTTTAGGCAAGTACAAGAAATCGACTTGCCTGGTGTAAGTAACAGGCTTGGATAGCTATCAATCAAGTTTTATACCGTTAATGAGTTTCTACGCTGTATTTTTTCATTACACTCTAGAGGTGTTGATATCAGATGTCGTCAGTACGCCAATATGAGCACGGCCTTGGGGTGACGTTCGTGACACTTTCTAGAGAGTTTCGCCTCTGCCATTTGCAGAATAAGCCAGGACGTAAACAAGTAAAGTTGTGTCGTGGGGCTATGACCTCAATTTTCAGTTATAATGTACTTTTTTAGAAATAATCGAGACATCAGCGAGTGTGGTCGTGTCGCAGGGCTACGGCCCAATGTTTGCAACATTGTAGTTTATTTTCCAGAAATAATCTAGACATAGTTGAGTGCGGTTGTGTCGAGAGGCTGTAGACCCAGTTTATTATGAATTAAAAACAGGAGTGACGAATTTCACGTGTATGGACAGCACAGAGGCCACTTCTTCTCTTTAACTCTTTTGGGACATCTTTTCTAGACTCTCCAGTCAAATTATTCCATCCATACACGTAGGCCATAAGGTCCGATATTGCTTTTTAATTTTTTCTATCCTCGTGGACTTGTGCTGCATTTTTATACTGACTTTTTTCAGTAAACTTTATTCACAGTAAAAGATAGAAATTATGCAGACGTTAACGTAAAGCAATTTAAATAAACCGGGAGCTCTGTTTGGAAAGTCAAGTTTCATTTCTGGGCAAAAACCCCTGAGTCAATTCCTTAAAAAACAGAGTTAAATTTTTCGAGATAAGTGCCAGTGATGCGGAGGAAGATTCGAGTAATAACAGTGAGTCAGGAGACCTCTGTACATTCTCAAACCCCTAACTATGCTACATGTTGGTCCTGGAGGGCTGTCGTCTAGCAGTTGGCGCCGGCAACATGTGGCCAGTAACTATGAGGGATCCGAGCTGTTTCAGATGGCTAAGGATGACATGAAGACGTAGTTGCTGGTCGATGAGAAGTTTAAAGTTCGTGTGAAAGAATCTGATGCTGGGAACAACAGTAACATGGATCACCTAGGGAGCAACACACCGGGAAACCGAAAGTTTGACATAATGTGAATTCCCAAATGTTTCTAATACTCTACAAATTTAGTTTATTTAATAATAGTATTGTCAATATCATTGTTGTATTAGTGGTACAATTAGTAGTTAAAATTACAGAAAGTGCTAGTTTATCTAGTTTTGTATTTGACAGTGTACATGCTATGGCAATTTATTGCCAAGATGGCTGATGATGAGGTATTTAAGGGCTTTCCCTAAGGAGAAATGTGAATTAATGAGGGTACCAGTCAGTTAAAATTGGTATTACAAATGTTAAAAAATTTCAGAGCAGAGTTCAGGGTATATAGAGTTGTAGTCAATGAAAAATTTTATAAAATTAAAGAAGAGTTGACCCAGAGCGTAGTTCAGGAGGAGGTTGAAGTACAGTTACATACAGATGATTTTCAAGTTCAGCAGTGTAGGGGGCAGAAAACTGTTAAGGTTCAGGGAGGAAAAAGTGCTGGAAATGCGGGAAAACATGCTGTGCAAAAATTTTTCACACCTAAGAATAAATAAAGCCTTTTAGGTAATGGGGAAGTAAAGAACCAGAGATGGGAGATGGCAAAAGCTTTTCATCGCACAAACGAAACATTGGACGAGCAAGAATGCAACAGGGTATGTGAACAGTGGGGGGTTAAAGTTTGGCACAGAGGTGCAGTTAAGTTTAAAGGTACGGGGAATATAGTGTTGTGTATGGAGAAAGTAAATGAGAAGATAGTGGAGGTGGCGATACAGGAATCAAACAGAAATAGGAGGTGCAGGATTGGTGTAAGGGTAAGGTAACAATCAAGGGTTATGACATGGAGGAGATCTGGCAAATTGTTGTGTAAAAGTTTTCTTTTCTTGTGTATTGTGTAACATGTTAGATGCAGAATTTGTTAGTATAAAATAAGGTTTTAATTTTTTAATGTTTTTCTTTTCAATGTTTTGTTCTATAGCCAGATGTCTATGTGCTTAACAGATTGCTTTACTGATTACTTTAATTTAGTGGAGGTTGAAATATTTCTTAAATTTTTTGGTAAAGTGTATTTGCAACTGGATGTGAGGAGATTGTCTGTGCCGACATTCTGCAATTGTTTCATTTTTACTGTCTTAGAGGTATTTTCATTAAAGGTAAATTAGAGTTTGTTGATAACGCTTATAAGCCAATAAGTATTGAATTTTGAAATTTAAAGCAACTGGTTTATGTCACCTTTATTTCAGTGTCTGAGAATTAGTTTTCTGGGATATTGAAAACATATCTTATGCATGTTCTGCAGAGTGCCTCGTCGTCGTCCAATCGACATACCTGAATGAATTTTAGGAATTTTTATAATGTGTATATGCCACTCTGTTGTCGGTCCAAAGGGTGAGCTTATTTAAGATGTTTTGTATTTTCTGCAGAATGCCTCGTCGTTGGCCAATAGTCATACTTGATGTTATCGCGGTATATGCCACTCTGTTGTTGGTCCAAAGGGTGTGCCTAATGTGTTTTTTTGTTCTAAAGTGTTGAAGGTAGTTGTGTTTGTTTGCAATGCTTTTTTCGAGATGACTCAACCCAGACAGTGACAGTATTTCCTGTGACTTGTTGAGAATAAAGTTTCTTTAAATTTTGATTGATAATTGATAACTAGTTGCATCAGAGTTGTGATAGTAAGTTTTAAAAGTAATGATATTATTTATAGTATGTGGTTGTTTAGATTCTGTTCTTGTGCTCAATGTTTTGCCCACATATACACTAAAGGTTATTTTTTTGTTTAAGTTGCAGATGTGTGTTTGCAATTTCCTGGCAGTCTAGTTGCATATAATTAAGATTTGGGTATGTGCATCCAGTCATTTGTCATAATAAATGTCATTGATCGGGTTAGTTATAACGTTGTATTTTTAGTTTGTTTTTCTCACATTTTTGTAATTTAAAAAATGATGTTTGTAAATTGTAAGATTTGCTGTAATATTTATTTTTAGGCACCACAGAGTACCTAACACTTGGTAATTTATTTTCAAAGGTGAAAGAGTATTGAATTCATTAGGGATGTCAGATGAACAGAAAAACAATTTTTGTGAATTGTTACAGTGACCTTAGAAAAGTAAAAATAGATTAAACTAAAATAAGATATGTAATTATTTAGTTTCAAGACAAGGCACGTTAATAGGCAGCAACTTTTGAATTTTACTATGAATTTGAACTTAGTATTTATAAGAAAATGCCATGTATTTGGTGCAAACTAAGGTAATAATGAATATGGTGGTAAAAAATTATACTATGTTGGAAATGTTTTTAATGTTAGGTTATAGAAGAGATTGGCATTGCTACTAGTTAATGAGGTTCTAGTATATCTACAAAGTTTAATGATATTTATTGAGTATTTCTAGAAGGTTCCATGATGTTTATCTAGCATGTATACAATGTTACATTATGTTTATTAGGTGTGTAAATGATGGTAGAAAGTTTTGAAATTGGAGTGATCAGACAGCAGTCTACCTTAATTTAACTACAGAAAGTTTGAAATTTAAAAATTAGAATATAAGGTGGGAACAAAAGATTTTGGCAGAGTATAAAACTTGTTATGTTGTTATATAAGAATGGAGAAATTATAAACTGTTTTCAGGTGTATTGGTAAAATTAATTTCTCTTGAGATGCAGTCAAAGACATTGGTACAATAATTTATATTTTACTATAAAAATGTCTTCCAAATGTTTGACTACGTAATTTCAGGTATTTTCTTTTAGGAAAACATTGTGTGTTACAGAATAGTTTCACACGGATCTATGTTGATAAATTCATACATTTCTTCACATTTGCCATGTTCAGGATCAGAGGTTGATTCCTATTTAAGGTACTGTATTTATTAGGGCAGTGACATATTCTTATAGGAACAACTTGGAAAGTTGAAAGGGTCTTCGAACCCTTTCTGGCCCAGTGCTAAGAGTGAACGTTGAGCTCTGGTGGGTGAGAGGGTTTTGGTCTTGAAGTTAGGGTTGATTTGATAGGAAGTAGTAAACACTCTCTCTTTCCGCCTGTGTCGGGTGGGCCGCCGTCGTTCTCCACTAAACGGTCGAGCATTCTCGAGTGGCCATCGAGCAGATTGGACGACTGTGGAGGGGGGTTGACTCTCGGCTGGATGGGGAGGGGGGAGGAGAGGGGAGGGGAAGTCGGCTTGATGGAACTGAGCGAAGAGAGCCTTACTTACTCTTGTGGTGGCTCTGGGTGCAGTAGGAAGTTGTGCAAAATGTGGGTGTATTATGCACAGAGAGGAAACATGGTCTGAATGAGAGGTTGACTTCAACTAAGTGAAACGGCGGGCAGCAGGCCGACTTCAAGTGGACAAAGTCTCTGATGGATATTTCTATGCTGAAGGAAGTTGTTAAACTCTGGGTGTCACTACTTAGAGGTAACTTTCGTAAGTTTCGAAAGTAAATCCTCGTCTGGGATTGATGAGAGCGAGAGGAATATATAAGGTACGTTGTAGTGAAAATTCCTGTAGGTTGCCAGTTTAGGATTTGAGTTATCAGTCCGCTAGTTAAATTCAAGAACGATGACTCTCAGTAGGCGGAAGTGTTTTTTCATCGTTGAGAAGACGTGAGGTCATTGACGGTGCAAGGATTCAGCACTTACAGTCGTTTTGTGATTTATGTAAAAACGCCGAATTGGAAAACGTTTTAGACGGCAGATTGGTTGTCGGAAGTAGGTGTGAAAGATTACCTAGATTCTACAGTACAATGGGTCAAGACGCGATAATGTTTGAGGGAGCACGGCTCACGAGATTATGTGTAACCCATGAAACTGTGTTGTGTTTGGAGGAATTAACAGTGGATTTTAGTTTGATGTGTGTTAAGAATTTTCTAACAAGTGATGTAAGAGTGTATTATACGTGTATAAAGTCTATGTGTATTCAGAAATCTCGTTTTCTCATTTGGCAACCTAAGTCGCAATACCTTTGAGGAGAAATTGTCGACGAACTTACTCCACTTTACGGAGTTAAATATTTGAGAATTGCTTGTATTTACGTCTATATATATTTTACAGTTGGTACAATGTAGCATTGCAAAATTACAGTTTTGTTTAATGTTTTGTTATGGAGGTCAAATTTGGATATGTATTATAATTTACATGTATTTTTATAATATTCTAACTATAAAATATTTAATTTTTAGTGGCCTTGGTTTTGGAAAGGGGAGGTAGAAAACTGCAGCCGTGAGTTATAGTAAATAATCTAGAATTCAGTTAGGATATAATCAATAATGTTATGACTAGTTGGCCATAGGTGGTGGTAACATTAGATTTATTTCGAGTTCAGTATTTTTCCAGTCAGTTTTTGTGCCGTCGTTACCTAGTTTCTAAACTGTACTTTTTCATTACGCTCTAGAGGTGTTGGTGGTATGGTATCACATGTCGTCAGTCTGCCAATATGAGCACGGACTGGGGGTGACGTGTGTGACCCCTTCTAGAGAGTTTTGCCTCCGTCATTTGCAAAATAAACCAGGACCTAGACGAGTAAGGTTATGCCATGGCGCTATGGCCCAAATTTTCAGTTATAATGTACCTTTACAGAAATAATTGAGACACCAGTGAGTGTGGTCCTGTTGCAGGGCTACGGCCCAATTTTTGCAATATTGTAGTTTATTTTCCAGAAATAATCTAGACATAGTTGAGTGCGGTTGTGTCGAGAGGCTGTACACCCAGTTTATTATGAATTAGAAACAGGAGTGACGAACTTCACGTGTATGGACAGCACAGAGGCCACTTCTTCTCTTTAACTCTTTTGGGACATCTTTTCTGGACTCTCCAGTAAAATTTTTCCGCTCATACACGTAGGCCATAAGGTGCAATATTGCTTCTTAATTTTTTCTATCCTCGTGGACTTGCGCTGCACTTTTATACTGACTTTTTTCAGTAAACCATATTCACAGTAAAGGATAGAAATTATGCAGACGTTAACGTAAAGCAATTTAAATAAACCAGGAGCTCTGTTTGGACAGTCAAGTTTCATTTCTGAGTCAATTCCTGAAACAAAGTTAAATTTTTCGAGACAAGTGACAGTGATGCAGAGGAAGATTGGAGTAATTACAGTGGGTAAGGAGACCTCTGTACATTCTCCAATTCCAAACTACATGTCAGTCCTGGAGGGCTGACGAGTAGCAAACTCTACTTTTCAATAAAACCATTTCTCCAGACAAATAATGAAAAACCTATTTTATAATATACTTCCCATATGAATCATTTTTACAACTGTTTGCCAACATTGTACCAATGAAGCATATTTCAATCGTCTCACAACTAATCTTGCATATTTTTCAAAAGTCTATTATCACTTGCTTAGCTTTTAAGATGCATTACAATTGAATGTACAAAATAAGGGTTCCAAGTAACAACTTTTCCAAAGTGAATGAAGAACTTCCACAACAAGATTATACTGGACAAATGCTCACAACAGACTAAGACAAGGAGCATAAAACATTTCCTCAACTGGACTCCTGAACCAGGAAGTTGAAACTAGCTTACACCACGTCCTTGCAGGTTCGGCTGAAAACATTCACATTCCAGAAAACACATTTCTCCCAACAGCAAACATGGTGGAACATGCAGGCTAGTTAACATAATATGGTAGACCAAAGCTCCTATACATTTTTGGTAAACATAATACTTAAACTTTAACAGTCTTATACTTAATAAGTTACATTTCGTAGATAACTATTTGAAAAATATATACTCCCTATTTAATAACTTTTTCATATCTGCAAGTGTTTTGATATTGAGGACTTTTTTATAAAGTATGTGAAAACATGATAAATTTAGTGTACAAGGTCAAAAAGTATTGCGATTTTATAAATTTTGTTTAATGAAACAACTGACGATTACCACCTTTATTAATAACATTTCATTTTGTCCTCACGAATTAAGCACATTACACTGAAAATACACTTTATTGAACCTTATAGCTGATTTTTCATTGAGTGAATCTTCTGTATTACGTTACGTTTTCACATTTACTGCATCAACACTTGTTAATTTAAAATACTGGGTTTTTCTAATTTATTGGCCATACTATGGGGTAGTTTTGCCAATGCAGGTGATCATTTATGTGACCAATTAATAATTTTTTACCTCGTGCAAACTAGTGGCATTTTTCAGAATCAAGCACAACTTTTGTAAAAGTATTTTTTTTACCCCACAAAGCTTTACTCTAAATGCTGTGAAATGTGCTTTAAAATGTGACTACACTAATCATCTTTGTTGTGTGCAATTTTCATTCCAGATGGACCATTACTTTTTCCACCATCAATAAATGCTTAGCTCAGGGTAGAATACAGCCAAATTTTCTTAAAAAATTCAAAATTTTCAAACGGTTCTGAATTGGATTATACAAGTTTGATTTATTTGGTAGGTCTTCAGCCCCTCCATCACCTGCCACTTTAGTGACATCTATTCCCGGAACAGCCTGTTTATCTTCTAACTGGATGGTGTCCTACACCAATAGACTGAGCCAATTGCTAGTTCGGTATAAAAATTTTTCTGCACTGAAACTGTGTTATAAAAATATTGTACTCCTATAGCCTGTGATTATGAATATTGGATTTACGAAACTAATATACATTTTGTAAGATTATTTTGATTCTGAAAAACCTACAGCATGTTTTACTGATAACTTGAAATTTGCACATGGTCTTTTGATGCATAACATAGTTGAACTAGAACCCTAAAATTACTGATTTCTGTTCTCCTTAAATTAAATACCATTTATTGCAAACACAGACTCTTCAGCAGAACCTCTTAATTACTGTACAATATTCTAGTTGAATAAATCCGTAGCATCATTACATAAAATGCAGTGAACACAATTCTTCAATAGGAACTGTAACATGCACCATCTATAAAATGTTAAAATTATTTAAATTTTGAATAATAAATTAATTAAAATACTATACCTACATTACATTTCATAATTGCCAAATGCTATAAATTTTTTTCATATATTGTGATGATATCCAAAGTAGTACCACAATTTCTACCTTTTTTTTTATAATGAGTTCATCCACATCATCACCTTCTGCTACCATATGGCAGTGACACAGATCTGAAAGCTCTGGTCTGGGAAACTCATGCCCATTAAAGTGCAAGGAAAAAAATATTCTATAATAACATGTTCCTGAGAGAGAGGGAAACACACATATGTACAACAAAAATGGAGATGGTTGGTTTGTAACTTGTCAATCTTTATTTTCATTCTACCAGTCAGCAACTTATAACTATGCCCTCTCATACTTTGGTACTCAAGGCACATACTTCACAAGCCCCTTCTAGTTACAGCCCTGATATAAAACTGTTAATTGCTTATCAAGTTAAAAGCCGTCCCTGACTACTGAGGCAACAAACAATTATTGTATCACCAACAAATTTTAGTTATTTCTAGTGTTAATTAATTTTAATTTAATTAATACCTATTAATACAGCCAAAGAGAACAACGTGACAAAAATACCACCACCTAGTATACTCTAGCTATAAAATAAAGTTTAGGCACTAGTTTAAGTCTACCAAACCAACAAAAATATACAAATTCACCTACAAACACAAATTATAAACTTACTAAACAATAATTATGTAATTTTGAAATTTGCAAACATTTTCTACTACTTTGGCAACTTCACTGCTATTTGAACAAGACAGCTGTAACTTTGAAAATGGATTTAAATGATTTAAATGATCTGTACCTAATTACTACAGTAGAATCCTGGTACAACGTTTCTGAAGGGATTCTTAAGAATTTCTACTTCCTTAAAAAGGAAAAACTTAACAGCTATAGCGAAGAAAATAAGATTGCTTTATGACAAGGAAAACATTATAAGTGGGAATATTACAAAAGGGTTTCTACTGCACTTAAGGTAACTACATAAAAACCAGCCAATTACCTACAAATTGAGAAATTAAAATAAAACGTAAAAAAAATTAGTCAAATTAAAATAAATTAGTTGTAAGAATAAACAACTTTCTATGACTTACTCTTTTCCTCTAACATTCTTTGACTTTCCAGACAGTAGGAAACTTTTTAGTATAGGTGTTAAACACAATATAAAAATATATAAATTGTAAACAATTTCTCGTCACAACTATACACAGCAGTGTAGAAGATTACGAGACAGGAAATTGAATGTGTAACACTCACAGTTGAAAAGGTGAACTAAACACAATAATTGCTCAAAAAATTGTATGATGTGAGATATGCAAATATAGTAACCACTTTAATTAAGTAATATTCATACAACTCAATCAGCGTTAGTAAAAATTAAAATAAACTAATTGTGTGACCATTAATGTTTTCAGTAGAAGAAACAATTTTAAAGCAGGTAGTGTCAAGGTGATGTAGTTTGTATGACGAAAAGGTAAGCATATGTGATTGGGGTCATTATGGAGCTCGCAGGTGCCGCCATGGAAAGTTCCTGTCTTCTTAACCCACTTACCCCGCATGAACTGCCTGACTGACAAAGAGAGGGGAAAAAACCATCCTAAAGGAATAAATGAACTTACAATTATAAAGGAATAGCAATGATTGTTCACCGCACGAGTAATTGTAGGAATTAGATAATGGAGTAATTGTCAAACTCTGCATTAACAATTATGACTTTTATTAATTAAAAAAAAGGCTGTGGTGATTACTGTATGAGACATAGAGACATAGAGTGATGTGTGGACACAAAGAGGTGCAATTATGATGCACTCAACTTTTGCTGGAAATTTTGACATCGTAACTAATATGACGCAGCAGCAGCCATGAAATTCAGCACAATTTCTTTACATATCAAGAGTTATTTTTTTTAAACTACTGATGGGCTATAAAAAAAGCTTGTACTGTCAAAATATGTGTACATCTTTCAGCCATGTTTCAACATAATCACCACGTAGATTAAGACACTTGTAGTACCAGAGCACCAGCTTTCCAATACCCTCTGCAAAGAAAGTTTCTACCTCAATACTCAACTGTGTTCATCTAAACATTTCGGGTGAGGTACACATATGAGGTGCATAAAATGGTGTGACTGTAGCTTCTTTTCTAAGTAGGATGCCTACAAAGCAATAGTAAGTGAATCGAAATGCAGCACTATTGTTTACCACCTCAATTTTTACAGGCAGAAAGACACAATAGAACAGAAATTCATCACAGAAGGTCGCACTGACGTTCATGACAAAGATGACCAGTGAAGAAAGTTACAAGTAACAGATTAAATGGTGCAGTGTGTGGATATAGTTGATCGTGAGAGACATCAATTCATGATTACAGAATTGTTCAAAGAATTTCCACACATTTCACGGTCAGCCCTGTACACCATTGATACAGGATAGCTACGATATAGTAAACTTTCTGCACCATGAGTACCAAAGATGTTAACAGACTTCTACGAGGAGCTGCGAGTGGCATTAGCCTTGTCATTTCTGCTGCTGTGCACAGTTTTTTAATCAAATAGTTACATGAGATGAAACATAGATTCATTTTGACAATGAAGAAACGTAACTTACTTCAATGACAACAATAGATGCACACCCATCTCCAAACAACGTATAAAAGTTTAAATAGACATTTAGCACCAAGAAACTGATGTAACAGTATTTTGGGACAACCAAGGAATGCTATTAATTGATTTCATGGAGCCAGGGACAACCATCAATGCCGCTGCATGCTGTGCGACATTATGAATGTTACTGCAAACAATCTGCTACAAACGTAGAGGAATGTATACATCAGAGGATGTCTTGCTCCATGACCATACACGACCACATAAAGCTGCCATAACTCAACAACTGCTTGCAAGTTTCCTATGGGAAGTGGTTGAACACCCTCCTAAGAGCCCAGATATTGCACTGTGCAACTTCCACGTTTTCCCAACATTAAAAAAATGGCTGGGAGAACGATGCTTTAACAGCAATGACAAACTGCAAAACACTGTGACAATGTGGTTGAATTCCCAGGCGTTAATTTTCTTTTTGCTGATGGTACTGGAAAACTGGTGCACCGGTACAACAAGTGTCTGACTATGGGTGCAGATTATGTTGAGAAGTAACTAAAGACGTAAATATCTTTTGAAAGTAAAAGCATTATACAATTCATTAATTTTTTTTAAAGCCCACCGGAGTTTGAAACAACCCTCATAGTTTTTTTACTAAGCGCTCATAAGTCACGGCTATAGACTACTGGCAGCAACTGCTTAATTAATCCTTCCAAATGATTAATAAAGGAATAGCAAGAAAATTGAAGTGTAATTCTCCAGTTTATAGTTTTGACCATGCAAAATAATCTGATCAAATTGTCTTTTTAAATACCAGTCCCACACTCAATAAGACAGTACAAACTATGCTTACCACATCAAAATTAATGGACTGACTTTGACTTAAAAACCTCAATATCTTAAATATTGAGTAAGCTGGTACAATACAACAATATTTACTAAATATTAATTATCAACCCAACAAAATAAAAACAGGGCACACCAGCAGCATCACATTACAGATGTATGCTATCCATTTCAATGAATAGAAAGAGATTCATTTTGTTGTCAACCATACTGCATAGTGATGATAGTGACTAATGTAAAACACCAGAATTCAAAAGCATGGCAGACATAGTGCCTGCGGATAGTATAAGGAAGTATGCCAATCTGTCAATCCTAATGCTACGTTTCCATTGAAACATGAGTTACTGTCAAATGAACCACAGTGGATAAGAAGCATGGCAAAGCATGGGGAAAACCAACCCAACCTTGTGCACTTTTGTTGAGCGATTTTCAAGTATTTCCAGATTTGACAAAGAACAAACACTTGATATCAAATAGTTTACCTTAGTGTCTACTATACTGACGTGTATAGTTTTAAACATCCACGGTATACACCATACACACACACACACACACACACATATATATATACAGTGAAACTTCCCAATACCGGACACCTCTGGTGCATAAAAAAATGTCCGGTATTGAGAAGTGTCCGCTATTAGGAATTACAGTAGTATATAAAAAATATAGTACATAAATAAAAAATTTAAATACAAAAATGGTAGACCTACATAATTTTCTTAACTCTATACTGCGTTAAACTCTCGCTAGTCCAA
>PNEQ01067754.1:0-10908 GCA_003012365.1 Medauroidea extradentata | reverse complement strand
GTGTCGCTGCTCTGTCTCTTACGTGATTAATGTTGGAGGATTGGGTTCATATTAAGTAATGTTGTAGTATGCCCGGCTAGCTCTAATTGAAATAAAATAACAAAGGAGTTTCTTTTTAAATCGGCCTAAAGGACTCACGCACTGCGGGTTGCGTCACGAGAGGTAGATACTTAAAGTTTCTTTCGACGAAAATAATAGGTGCTTCCTCCGGCGGCTTTTGATCGGTCACGACGTTAATTATGTTGCAGGTACCGGCCGCGATCACCCGAAAAGTCTACCCACCGGTGACCCCGAGCTCGCTGTCCACCGTCCTTACAAACCCGACGACGAATATCCCGACACCTGTCCCCCCGAGCTCACACACACCCGGCTCGTCTTAAGACTTCATTCTCAGTGCACCGCGTCTCGCCACTTTGCTCTCCTGGGCGGCGTCCCCTTCCCGCCCCGCCGGACTCATGGGGGCGGGTAGGTTCCCCCGACCAATCAGAGCGAAGACCTGGCCCGAACATTGCGTGCGTCCCTTGTGGAAGCTCCGTATTTATTTAAAATCAAATTAAACATGGGCACATTCTTACAGCAATTACAAATAAAACACTTAGCCTAATTACTACTTGCTATCTTCAATTAATATATTTCTAGTTCAAATTACGTACGTTACACGGGGTCTGTTGGGGGAGGGGAAAAGGAGAACAAAATGTGTAGGCGAGAGAGAATTAGTGAGGATTGTATGGCAAGGAGACAGGGGACAGGGGGAGGTCGTGCGCCCCCGCCCCTTCTAGAACAGCATGTGGTACGGCCCACTGCATCATCTGCTCTATTGTCGCCAGACCGGCGGGCAATTATCACTCTTAAAAACTAAAATCATTATACATAAAATTATCTTAATGTTACTAGTATATTCGAGTCTGTGACATTCCACAGGTTAAAACGATACCAGACACGATACCTCTGTGATAATATTAGTAATAGTCATAATTTCTACTGTTTTTATACTGGCCTATCATAGGATCCCACAGACCCGTCACAATCAATACTGAAGTTAAAATGGATGGCAATATGTTACATATGACAATAAAGGCCCCTTCATTACAATCAATCATCATAATTAACCTAAACTACATTAATTTATATATATAAAAGTATCAATAAAATAGGACCGTCAAACAAAAACTATTTATTAAAACTGTGACTGGCCGCAGTTGATTTTGTTTTACATCGAACACGTTGTCATTTACTTTATTCGTTGACATATATATTTATAATTATTTAAATTACTACGAAGATTTCCGACGATCTTCTTGAAGTATCTTACTGTAAACTGCTTTCATCTTACTTCTCAAAACATTTCTTGTGAAAATACAAACATGTTTTACAGCGTAGCTTGAGCACCAATATTTTTGCGAAAGTCGAGTGAAATTTACCGGCTTGACAAGTTCTCAAGGTCATGACCCCAGCTCTTCTGCGCTGCCAGATTTTTTTATTTTTTCCTACACTACTTTCCCGGTCGTTGATTGCTGAATGTTGGCGGTCCGCCTTATCGCCTGCATTACGACCACAGAAGTTATAAGATAAAGCCATTCGGACCTGAAGCAATAATTCAGTAGGCAACTTCTGAAAGCATTTAAACATGAAAACATATAATTGGGAATTAGTTTTAATATTAAAATTTTGGAGACCTGGCAAAACCACTGTTCGGGCAACTATTCAATTAATATTTCTATGCTTACTGAGAAAATATATCACATGCTTATCGTTTATTTACTTATCTATCATTCATCAGGTTCTCAACTGTAAAATACACCCAAGTCTAATAAAAGAAAAGACTTAGGAGCGGCTCCTAATATTCGCAGAAATATTTTTGCCCCAACTGGTGCATACCTGCGGCTCCGCTTTGTCGTCAGTGATTGGTTGATTTTAACACCTATTGTCTTGAGGTTTTACCAGCTAATCACAGACGCGTGGTGACGCATTAACCTTGTTCTGATTGGTGAAATCTAACTAGTAATGCCTTTGCACAAAGGCACCCTGCCAATTACAGCTAAGTAGAGCTACAAATGTGCACATATGACATTGAAACAAAGCTGTGTAAAAATACTTCCGAAAAAATAAGGGATTCTTACAAATAACGAATAGAGATTTGTTTACTATTAATCTGAACATAATTGCATGCAAGTCATTAACGTTTGATTTACTAATAAAGAGTCAGCTCGGCATCTCATTGGCTTGGCATAATACGCAAAATTCACGCACCAATATTTGTGGTAAAAAAGACTAATAATATGTATATTAAATACTTATATCGTAAAAGTGTTTGAATATTTAATTATATTTTCTGTTACTGACTTTCCACTAATGTCTTGTCTATGCAACAGTTCGTACATCAACAGATCTATCACTTTTCGTACAGCCACTGAATTTTTGGTAAATATTATTCATCCCTACGTTGTTTCACAGACTACTTACACATCTGCAGCTGCTTCACGGTTATTTACAGAGAGTATTGGTCGAGAGGCGTTGCTCATTCGACTGTGCCAATCATAACAAGGTTACTTCGTGATTTTCGCGTAGAAACCCGATACGAAGAGAGTTACAAACATCAGTTCCTGATCATGTAGTAGTGTTGCAGGCCCGTTCATATAGCATTGAAACAAGTTTTAACCAAATTATTTTCATTAAAAGTCATTGATTCTAAATACACGCTAAACTATTAGACCTACTGTTATGCTGCGTAACTATGGCATTTGAAATACAGGACGATTAATAAGTGATAAGTACAACTTAAAGGAACTATTCGTTACATCATGTGGAGCCTAAAATATAACGCACGTGTTGATCCATGGATAATTAAAAACCCGCTGTTATGCCGTTACTTTTTGTTTTCCAAATGGTACATTTTCAAATAGGTTGTCATAAACAATTTTCTCAATTTCTGATGTGTGGTTTATTTCTTAATTGTCGTTTCCAACTGTATACTTTACGTACTGTATTTTCTTCTGCAATTGTTGCAATTTTATTCGTAATTGTTTACTGCTTATAATAAGTCAAAATACTGGGAATATGACCAACAATATGACACTCTGTTCTAAGTGAGAAGTATAGTACAAAATATTTCTAAAATAAGTTCGGCTCCGTTGAGAAATTTGGTCGTCAAGGTCTTGAGAGCTCGAGAGGATGACATGAACAATGAGCAACGGTGAAATGCAAGGGCTGGAAAAAGTAAGAGAACGCCCAGAAAACCCGTTGGCCAAAGGTAACTTGCTGAATGTTTCCCACGCACAAATATCAGGAAAACTTCACAGAAAACTGAAACGCTGTGGTGAAACACGAGAGGTCTGGTAACTTAACCACCGCGCACTCAATTTCTCGTTTCATTCAATTGATTTGCTTTTTATATCATTCCAGACGCCCTTCACAATATTACAGAACATAATGGGCATGTACAATGCATGGGCCCGAGTTTCTTCGCATTTAACGACAATTGTTTTTTAAAACATAAAAGGGAGCCGATATCGTAAAATCACTTCGTAACTTTCTTATAGCTGATTAAAACTGCATACTCTAATTTTGTCGAGTCAGAAGACTGCAAAATAGTTGCTAATTAGTTGATAAATTAGCTCTACTTATCATACAGTTCGTCTCGAAAAATTACATTGCATAGTAAAACCAATTTGCAAAAAGTTACGAAGCGATTTTACGATATCGACTCTCGTATGCATTTTAAAAAATAATTCTCTGGAATGCCGAGAAACTCGGGACCTTAAGTACACAATAATCACAAAAAAAACGTATAGCATAAACCATATTCTTAATACATTTACAAACACACACACACACATACATATTTATTTATAAAATATACATTTAATATATACACTGTGTGGTATCAATAAATTTATTTATGTGTTTGCCACATAGCTCCATGCATTAAGTATCTCAACTATCATAATCAACGCGATTTCATCGAAAAGTGAAATTTTATATTCATCGTTTCAGATACCGCTTCGAAAATACGACCGTAATACGTTTAAAAGCTAAACCTAATTGAATTGCTGAGGTTATTAATTTTTCACCGTGGTTTTGCTGTCACACTTGGAATAAACCCTTTGACATTTAATTATTTATAGTCATTGATCGCATGTGGATAAATGTAATACTGTAATCTGCAGAGATCCTAATTTTTTTTAGTGAAGTGATTTGGCAATCAGTTTCTGCAAAAGTCACGATTAAATCACACTACCGTATCCGGTCTGTTGCCGTCTCATCATTACATATGGGCGTGTCAAAACACATACAACCGGATTAATTAGTGAAAGAAAATGATTCTCTGGCAACAAACACACCATTATCATCTTACAACAATCAAGTGCCTTAGTTAATGTATTCAGTTTTGCGGTTAGAATATTATAATGTAAATAATAATACAGAGTTGGAAACAATTAATATTCGAATTAAAACTCACATTTTAAGAAAGTTGTATACGTTTATTTAAAAAATCCTTTAGAAACTCCGTTGCTAAGTTGAAATTCGTATGCAAACGTTATTGCAAATAAAACAAGAAGAATATTTTTAGTTGACAGCGCTCTAGTCACGTAAGGTCGAATAATATTCTTTGCATAGGCGTCAACGGGTACCGCTATGTGACCTTGGCTGAGGCTTTCCGAGACGGGTATGGGAGATGAGGCGGTTAATTCGACGTGATCTACATCATCGCTAAGATATATACCGAGTGTTCGTTAAACGGATATTACAAATTTTGCGATCTGATGCCTTGCAAAGCCTAAGAAAAAGTCGTGTAATGAAAGTTTTTTGGCTTTCGCAAATCTTAAGGGAAGAATTCGCCACTGAAATTTGACATTTAATTCATTTTATAAGGTAACTAAAAGTAAGCAAAATTTAATGATAATTTTTCGGGTGTGGTTTAATAATAACATCTGCAATTTAAGAAGAAAATGGTTTCGAATGCCTTTCATCTTTAGGAGATAACAGGGTTGGCCAAGTATTTTTCTGGCGAAGCAAACTTTTTTTAATTGTATTTTTGGCTATTAAACACCCAGTTGGTAGCAGAAGGCCCCAGTGAACAAAATAAGGTCGCCTTGAACACTCTCACGTGAACCATTTTCGAGAAAACGGACGAAGAAAATTTTCAGTCTTACAAGTAGGCAACACGCGATACACAAGAGCTCCGAGCAACCCCACGGTTTAATGAAGGAGAAAGACATTCGAAACTATATATTTTTTTTTACAGAAGCAGATATTGTTATTATTAAACGTACCAGAAGTGGCATTATTGACTGCACGTTAAATTTTTTATTTTAACAAATGTTGGTTTTCAATGTCAATTTCCAATCCCAAATATCTCCCTTCAGATTTATGCCAACCAAAAACTTGCATTATGTAACTTTAACTACATTTTATAAAAGGAATCTTTGTAGCAAACTTTCATGAATAACATGTATTTATGAAGTGGAGCGGGAGTATAAATACGACTACAATGTCGGCAGTGATTGTATGGAGCTTAGCATAGCGAGGAGGAGACTACTGCGAACATACGACAAAACAATGGTAGTGAGCAGCAAAGACCGACGAAGGAGAAAGCCGAGGACAGAGGAGCATCTAGAAGTCTGCGGCGTTTGGAGTATTGGTAAAAAAATGAATACGTACCTTACACTCGCATATGTGATTAATTGATTTTAATCATTACATTTAAATGATTACAATTTATTTTACGTGGATGTTCAAGAATGATACATTTACTGTGTTAAGTAACCTAAATAATTAATAATAAAAAAAGACGTTTGTGGTAGACCAACATCAAACAAATTGTGTATTACAGGAATACTACACCTTAAAAATATTTTGGCACATTAATGATTTTAGTGTTATATAATGTGTTGTGAGTAAATAAATTGGGAAATGACCGAAACAGAATTCGTGACATATGTGACAGAAGGCGGCAGCCTATGTAGCTATAATATAAATTTATTTTCAGAGAATGCCTCTTCTAATGTATTTGCGGAGATGTAAGTTTTTAATTTAAGTATAATTCCTTGTTGATTTCCGGTCGAATTGTTTCATTATACGAATAGGAAGCGCCACTAAACGAGTTTACAAAAGAGTGATATTATGTTAATTATTTTAGAAATCGAAATGTCTCGTCGATAATGAATTCAAACACGTGCTTGCTCAAATGAAACCGTTTTATTTGGCAAATAAAAAACGCACGTGTATGTTTCGAAACCAAACCTCAACTAAAGTATTGGTTTTGTAATGTTAACAGAATCACCGATGTAGCGATTCGCATTATATTTCACGAAACCAAATACTTTGTGGCCTTAAGCAATTTATTTGTGGCTATGTGTCATTGAAGAGCCCAGAAATGTTTCTAATCAGCATGGCATGGTTGTGAAACCTAAAAGCATGGTTAAAATGTTTAACTGTAACATACAGGATTACTCACGTAGAGTTACCGTCAGACACAGGAAAAATTTTCTGTATTAACTGAAGTAAGAAATGTATGCATGGTGTGACCTATGTCCAGTACTTACAGAATAATTCTAAACACTTTGAAAACATGACTTATAAAACACAGAAGTAAAACAGTGATATGTTATCACTTCGTGTAGTTAGAGTTCAAGCATCAACAATGAAGCGTTTCGGGAACTGTGCCGATTGTTGAAGATATCCCGTGTGAAATGTGAACCGTCGGTAAAAAAGAAAAAGCAGTATTTAAGGTTGTACAAGCGTTAAATTCATACGTTAATATTTCTACGGAAAGGCATTAGTTTTTCAGACATAACTAGTTAATATATTTTCCCGTATGGAACTTTTAGAATGTATGGTACACATATCATTTCAAAAGTCAAAATTTGGAATGTTTAGAGAGCATACCCCCTAAACCAAACGGACTTCCTGAATTTAATTTAATTTACACTTAAATAAGGTGCCTTGGGCTACGCGATGAAGGGTTATGAAACATTTTTTTGAAAACGTATTTGTATTTCTATAGAAAAAAGCTGAAAAATAAAGTGTTTCAAGAAGACAGCGACATATTTGTTATACTAAAAAAAAGGAAACAATTTTATGTCGTTCGAATATATTGTTTTAAGCATATAGCGGCGTTCCTCCTGATTATAACGATATCAAGTTTATAGCTACATGTAAACTGTCGACTCGCTGTGGTGTATGTCGGCGGCAACAAGTACACATTTCCTTCTACGATGTCACGAGCTGCCATAGCGAGGTGTACAGTGTAAGATAAGAGCTTATAGTAGCTTGATCTTGCTCTTTCAATTCCCGAGGGTGACTGAATGAAATCCCTAACAACGGCTTCTTACATACACATTAAGGACCTGTTCCCGAGTTTTTTTCAGACTGGTGCCAATAATTCAAATATTTTTTAACCAAAAGTTTAGAAAAAATTTGAGTCAATGTGCAATCACACGATGCACAATACTATGGACGCGTTTTTTAAAAATAATTTACCATTCGCCAGCAAAAAAATTACTTCCTTATTTTTTGCTTATTTTCATGACGAAAAACGTGGTACTTTGGGTAATGTAATATAAAAAAAACGGTTCAGTATAGTTCTAAAAAAATTCAACTACAAATCATAACATATAAATGTCAAAACTGTGCAGCAAAATTTTGATATGAGTACTAGGTAGCACTAAAAAAAATATTTTCCAAATCACGGCAAAACTCTGTAACAAGGCCTTAAACACGCTCTGTCGTGCGTGTGAACTGCTAGTAGGCATGTGTTAGTTAAATTATACTAAAATTAATATTAATGAATTTATGATATAAATGAGCACATATTCGGAATTGAGAGTAGTGTGTACCGGTTTAGAATCCCCGCGTTTGTCGCGTGAGAACAGCGGAGCTATAAGAGCTTGAGTACCACGCTCGATAAGAAACATACTTATCGCCTCTAATCACAGTGCGTCAAACTGGCGCGCAAGGTTTTCCTTGTAAAGTCTTATTTTTTGTCTTATGGAACGTTAAGGGGTGTGAAAAGTTAGGATGTCAAGTGGACGACTGGAATACTCAACCGTCAATAAAATTTGAACTACTCATTAAAACTCGATGATATTTTTTCGCCGTGTAGATATTTTATCAGAAGACATCTCTTTATGTAGCACTACGTGGTAGAATGCTTTACTATCGAGTAGAAAATTAAAAACTTGTTTTTAGAAAAATAAAAGCTTGAAACCACAAAATCGACAAAAATGGAAAACCTTCATTTTAATAAATTTAAATATAATAATATCCACTCCTCTATAATAACCGAATTTCAAAAATACTCGCGTTTCCATTTGACATTAGTTTTGACATCAGCAAATCTCTTACGCAGAGATTTTCGGATGTTAAAATTATTTTCAAATGAAAATGTGAGTATTTTTGAAATTCGGTTATTATAGAAGCTTAGATAGTATCACATACGTTATGAAAATTACAGTATTCCGTTTGTGTATATTTTGTGGTTTCAAGCATTTATTTTCTGAAAACAGTTTTTATTTTTTACTACTACCACACATATAAACCAACGTACGCTGATAAAATTTCTACTCGGCGAAACACATCTCATCCAATTTTGAGGAGTAGTTCAGACTTTATTGACGGTAGAGTATTCCAGTCATCAACTTGACATCACACCTTTTCATACCCCTTAAGCGGTTACTTTAAAAGTTAAATTTGGTTAGTGTGAAGTAAACACAAACGAACGCATTTCGTTTTGCACTTCACGAATTCAGATGGCATTTTCGGAGTTATAGCAGTATAAAAAAAATAGCTTTTAGCCATTTCGAGAGGCCTGAAAGTCATGTTCCCAATACAATTGCTGGACTTTTAACTGTAGAAGTGTAGTTTCAATTGTGTGTTACTTTCGCAGACAAACGTGATATGAATAAGTTGAGTAAGTTTGCGTTAAAAACAATACACGTGACAGACTACAACATGTCTATGCGACAGGCGAGGGCAACTATTGAAATGTCATGTAAGCTCGTTTTCTGAAAATACACGCTCAGTCAGTCCTGGACGCGATCGGAATTTTGTTGGGGATGATTCTAACTGCTCATGACAGCCGTAGTAGCCTACCGCTGGGCCTCATGTACTTTGTTAAACGATATCCCTGTACCAAGCCATTAAATCACGCCGTGGTAATTCAGCGGCACTGCGCATAATCCGCTGTCACGTCTGTCCTGAGTTACAGGTGATCCGTTACATGGTACCACGAAGAAGGGAAGGATTGTCAATCGACGAAACAGAAGAAGTAGATAGGACATACAGACAGAGAGAGAGAGAGAGAGAATCAATGGTAGGTTCGCGTAGCCGGTTTAAATGACGTTATCGCCCAGACGATGGAATACACAAAACGTCCGTGCGATAATCACAGCACACGAATTGTGTGCTAAGTTGGGGGACGAAACTGTTTGTGGTAAAATGTTAAACGATGATGTTTTAAGGCCATGGTCTTTCATTTCTTTCAATCAACTGCAAATAATTCAAATATTTTTTTAACCAAATGCTTTGAAAAAATTAGAGACTGTGTACAGTCACACGAAACACTATTTTGCCAGAGAGTTTTTAAAAATAGTATACCGTTTCCTAGCAAAAATATATTTAGCTTAATTTTTGCTTACTTTCACAGCGAAATATGTGACATGTCGGGGGCAAAAATATAAAATACTTTTGGTGTATTGCAACAGAAAAAAATCTGATATAAACAGTAATGTACTAATGTTAAAACTGTAAGAATGAATTTTTGATATACGTATTAATTTTCGTTAAAAAAATATTTTCGAAACCACTGCAAAACTAGCCAGGCCTTAAGTGCGCTATGTGGCAACGCAGCATGGAGGAAGACCCGTCTTGCGTTCCAAATTATCATATTTACGTAAAATGCTTAGAGCTGATGTTAGAGGCACGAGTATATCACGTATTTATCTGGTAGCATTCTAGACTTCTCAGTCCTATACACACACTGGCCAAAGTAGAATATCTATTGGCTTTTAACCGTACAAATGGGTAGCCCCACGAATTATTTTATTATATTTACTACTCGCTTGAAACCTCCAAATGTGTGTATAAACAGCTGTCGTCTAATCACAGAAGTTACAGTGATATACAGTTAATTGGCGTTCAACCTGAACTACAATCAACACGCGAAATACTCGTGCTTCTACTGATGATTTATCGCGGGAAAACTCGACTGTTTGCTGGATTTGAACGTACGTTCAACTTACCTAACAATTACTGCCTTTCACTTGTATGTGGAGCTGTTACCCTATTTAACTAAGTCAGTAAGAATCCCGCTATTGTAATATTTAATGCTTGTTATTCGTCTGCAGACAGATACATTGTGGCAGACAAATATTACTCAATTATACATGTAGCAAGAAACTACAGTATTTTCAAGGGTATTCTGGCACAAAAAATTTCGCGATGTACCATCATTAAGCACCCTGGTTTTTCGCGAAATTATTTTTCCATCACTTTGTTTCAGTGCCTTACGTGCACATCTGCCATTCTGCTTTATGATTATTGGCAGCGTATCTATGTGAAGAGCCGTATATAATTTGTCTGAGCCAATTTCAATAAAGTCTCTGCAACACCTCACGTCTGTGATTTGCCGGTAGAATACCAAGGTTCGAGAGAGTCAAAATATCCAATCACTGACCACGAATCCGAACTGCAGATGTGCACGTAATGCACTGAAACAAGGTGGGCTAAATTATTTTTGCGAAAAACCAGGGTCCCTGACCATCATTTCTAAGAATGCTGTTTGGACTGCTCGGGAATTGAGCCTGCGCCCATAATATGGTGATCAGGACAGTGATATTAGGATAATAATGATTTGAAACTAATTTGTAGAAGGCAGAAAGTACTTGCCTGTTTTTTTTTTTTTTTTTA
>PNEQ01067753.1:0-10908 GCA_003012365.1 Medauroidea extradentata | reverse complement strand
TATAACCTAAGAAAATACGATACGCCCATGTCACGAGAATTAGGCGAGCTTGAGGGCGAGATGGAGGGACAGAGCGACGTGGCTGGCAGGAAGTTAGACGAAGAGACTGTTTGTGAGTTAGGGGGCGCGGCGGATACGTTAAGCTTCGTAACTAATACTACGATTCCTACACCCCAGGAGAAGGAAGTTACAGTATTAGAGAGAATCGAAAATTTGCTTTACGCTTTGCAAGGGAGTATACAAGCCCAAGCTACTAAACTTGATGCCCAAGCTACTAAACTTGATGCCCAAGCTACTAACTTAGAGATAGTACGAGAAGAAATGCAAACGATGGGGCAGGGTTTGATCGCAGAATTCAATGGACGCTGCGAGACGCTGCAAAGACAGGTAGCGACTTTAGACAGTAACGTGTCTGAAAAGATCGAAGGTTTGCAAGGCGAGATGGTTTCAGTTCGTGGCGAGGTACAGGCACAGCGAGAAGAGCTGGAGGTTGTTAAGGAGCAAGTAGCTATCCAGACAGGGAGGGTAGAACAACGGTTATAACAGCTGGAATGTAGGCCATCAACTATCGATGTGACTGGCCAGCTACATGAAACAATGGTGGCACAGCTGGATTCATTTGATAGACACATCGAGACCCGGCTAGAACAGGTATAAAAGGCATCGTATGTGGAGCGCGGAAAGATCAATGTGCAGATTACGAACGTGAGCGACCAACTAGGTCAACTTGAGACGAAAGTGGACGACCTGGTAGCAGATTTAAGGCGGGTGCAGATACCACCAGAAGCCGTGCCTGACGTGATGCCCACGCTGTCAACGCATGACGCGAATATTTTCATGCCCGCGATAACAGGGGTAGCTAATCAATCTGTAGCACCAGTAGCCAACTCTCTCAGCAACCACCCTTCTAAGCTCTGGGTGGAGCAATTACCTAAATATGAAGGACGAGCTGGTGAAAATCCGGTAAATTTTCTCCTGAAATTCGAAGAATATTCTAAGCTTTTTTCTCTGAGTGACCCAGACATGCTGCGATGCCTTAGCATGTGTTTCAAATCTACTGCGTATTTCTGGTGGGAGATGGTTCGCGAGAGGACAGTCAGCTACCCTGAGTTCAGAGAGCAGTTTCTTGCACATTTTTGGAGCAGAAAAATTCAGGGAAATCTCAGGGCACAGCTCCACGCCGAACGCTTTACTCCAGGAAAGGGGCGAAATTTAGAATATCACTTATCGGAGATGTACGAGAAATCGAGACACTTCGACCCGCCCATCAGCGAAGAAGAATTTGTCGCGATGATCCTAAAGCAGCTCCCATATAAATATCAGGCGCATTGGGCAGGCCACCAGTACACCGATATCGCAACTTTCCGCAACGACCTCGTGGAGTTCGATGCGATAGAACGTCAGCTGAGGCAGCAGAACAGTCGTGACATCGACGGTAATCAACAACGAGAGCGCCCGAGCCCAATGTACTCCAGACCATCACAACTTGAGTTCAGAGGTTCACAGCGATATCAAGATCGATCAAGAGTGAATATGGTTAGCAGGACTGACTACCTGCCTTACACTAACTCTCGACGACGGAGCCAAGGAGGAGGTCAACCATATCGCGAACAGCAATATTACGGGTCTCAGAACAGTCATGGTCGACATAACCGCAGAGCGCCTTGGAAGTCCTGGAATAAGGGGGCGGCCGAAGAAAATTCGAATTACTACAGATTAAGTACAGAAAAGCAGCAGGTAAGAAGAAACAGTGATCCCGGATACCAGCAACAGGTTCAGTCAGCAAATGATTCAAATGATTGTAGTGAACGCGGAGACGTAAGCCAGAGGTCTGGAGAACGAGCTGGCCTTATGAGATCTGCAGGCTCAAACGAAAATCTGATATCACAACATGGGAAACGAGGTTATTTTGAAAAACAAGAACCACTTAATCCGACATCACCTATGTTTGTACCCAGAGCCCAAGGGCAGGAGTGGGCCGAAACTTCAGATGGTCGCAATGGAGACCGCCATAGCGGTCAGTTAAACTGTTAGGGGTTGACGATGTAGAGGCCCGAGCGTTGACCTGTCCCACTAGTAAAATAAAAAGGGGGCCTACCAGCAAATTAGTGAGCCAGCATATAGAATATGAAAAATGTTTTGAACAAAATTTGGCACTAGATATTATGATGCGTACTGTGTGGTTAGAGGAAATCGATTGAGAGTTTATGTTGAGTGAACCTGCAGGAGAAATTACTTGTTTGCGCGGAACTATGTTAACTTCGAACTGGAAAATCTATAGGGAATTATAATCTAACAGCTAAAGTTATATCATGCTGCTGAAACAACAGAGTAGCCGATTTTTCCAGCCATTTAGTGTGAAGATTATTATTGTGAATGGCCTAAGGTGCAATTAAATTTTGTTAGCCTGTGTGTTATTTGTATTATGAAGTCCAGGAGGGCGCTGCGTCGTTTTGAGTTTTATTGATGTAAATGTGCCTAGCGAGGAAACTGCCGCGGCCACTACATGAGATTATTATAATGGATTTTTTTAATCGCTTGCCTGGACACGAGAATAACCTACGAGAGCTAACACATGGTTGAATCTGGCCTAACGATGAAATAACCATACATGTCGGTTGAAGCCCTGAAGAAGTTCATATAAAAAAAACTACATGCCCGCCCTTGGTTAGCAAGTAGAAGCCTAACTTCGCGCATGATCTCTAGCCATGCAAGCTGTTTGAAGCTGATTACGTACTTTATCCAGTACCAGAGATACATTTTGCCGATTGGAATGCCTTTAGAAATTGTACACTATGATGTATTATGATTGAGTTTAGGATGCTGTAGAGTCTTCTGATATATATCCTTTTGAGTAGTCGTGATATTCCTGGAAGTCTTCGTAAAATGTTTTGTTGTTCTGGTGTGATTGCAATGAGACAAGAATTTGTTGAGTCTTTCTTCTCACAGGTAACTTTGCTGTGTATTGCTGTTTGTGTTTTGAAATCTTCTATAATTGAATTTTGTTGTTTGGCTGACTATTTGGGTCTGTCCTAGATTTTAGTATTCTCTGTTGTTAGTGGCCGTTTATCCCCTAAGCTAGTTTGGTTACAGGCAAGGTTAACTAAAGGCTGAGTGATCACAGACTTGAAACCCGCTATAGTGCCATTAAAGGACACTTGAATACTAGTGATCTGAGTGTGTGTTGGACGTCACCGTCAGTCAGTGGTGCTAAATCTCCGTAGAACTGGAAACGGGAGAATGGAAATACGTGTGAGTTTTTTTTATTTCATCAAGCAACGAATCGGCGAGACCGTCGCGCGAACACCTGAGAACATACTGAAGATGACTACCTA
This sequence comes from Medauroidea extradentata, assembly GCA_003012365.1. NCBI lineage: Eukaryota > Metazoa > Arthropoda > Insecta > Phasmatodea > Phasmatidae > Medauroidea > Medauroidea extradentata. Next base: position 7,573 of record PNEQ01067753.1, on the reverse strand, counting down.
CGAGCGTCACTGTCTCCTCGAAGAAGTGGATGAGCAAGATTGACAACTTTACCCCCGGCGAGCGCCAGCTGTAACAACCGAGAGACGGTTTTTTTACAAGATGTTATGTTCCTTTTTTTAATAGGTCAAAGTCAGCTCCAGGATTGTTCTCTTATTGAGATACTAATGTATTCTTTTAAGTTTCTTGTTTTCTAGTGTCCTATCCTAAGTGGTTATTTATTTATTTTTTTTGGTGAAATGTTTCGTATGGTTCGGACTTTGAAGGACAGAGTGTGAGTAAAAGTTGATAGCATTTTCACTATACTGAACTTAGAGAATTCGCACCAATAATTTAAAGATTGAAGTGTTTTTGCCTCAATTTGACTTTTCGGCAAAAACAAAGGTGGCAATATGTAACATATGGACTGGCAGAGATTCTTTAATTTTATTATAGCCCTTTTATTCCCTGATTGGATTAATTAATATTTTGTTTGTTATTTTTTTATGTACATAATTTAGTTTAGTTATTTTAAAGGCTGAATTAGGGTTAATAGATTTAGATTCATGTTTTGTTTGCTCACCTAAGAGTCAGGGTTAACACTACTTCAGTTTATTGTCAATTTTATTTCTCTTAGTGTGGAACTTATTATTGAAGGTTGTCTATGGAGAGGAATGGTGGAAGAAAATAATGAATGTATATTGTTGTTGATTGTTCTTTTTTTAAAAAAGTTAATAAAAATTTAAGGATCTAGAATTATGAATTGGTACGAGCGACGCAGCGAATTCCAGAAGATTATCACCAGATAAGTCTTGTCTACTTTCCTTGCCTGAGCCAAGTTGCTTATATATATTATTTTAGTATCGTAGTTTTCCTGTAGTAAGCATAACCTCCTATCAATATTTTATTCTCACCTGCGTAATCCCTTTGATCGATCTCATGTTTTACCTAATTTCCCCGACTGAGCATAGCCAGGTTTTCAAACAAGTTTTCCATTCCACTGGAGTCTGTTCCACCATACTCAATTTGTAAATTTTGCTATTTCACTCACTATCTCTTTAACCTTTCTATTTGTTTACATTTCTTATGCAGCGACAGTAGACGTTTTATCTATGAACGTGGTGCAGTCGATATACTTTCTGATCCTTGTAAAACTAATTAATATATTTTGTAACTTTAAAAAATAATAATTTTCCATCTCACAGATGCTAGTAATGTCCACTGTTTGGACACATATTTGGATTTTCCATATGTTTAAAATGCCAACTTTGTAACTTTTGATTAGTAAAACTTGCTTGTTTATACATTTGTTTCAATTTGTAATATTTTTACATTCCGCAACACGGGGTATGTTACTCATTTTTTCCATCCCACTTTGAAATTTCCCATTTCACTTACAAATAACATTTCTATTACTTTTCATCTTATGTTAGACTTATAAATTGTGTTTCCCTACTAGGACATACATGGATCATACCTTGTATAGGGTTTATATTATTTTCTATACTTTGAGACTTACATTATATCTGCTTCCATTTCTTTAACAACAACTTTCAAGTCACAGGATCCAAATTCAACCAACGATCCCCCCCCCCTTTTTGTCATTATCAGTATTGAACCATTGTAGGATAACTTAATTTTACATAATGCGATCTAGCAACCGTTTACCTCACAGTAAGACGGTAGTTACCATAGTTACAATTTTTCTGCATTAAATTTTACAGTTCTAGACTGTAAACTTTTACATTAAATTTTACTACCATACCCCTCTATCTCCCGCATATCTGAATTTATTCATAACTCAATTCAACTCCTCCGATCACTTTCCCCTTAACAGACTTCATTTAAACTTAGAAACCAAGTCCTTCATTAACAGCAAACCTTCTATCATAGCAACCCTAACATAAACTATAATTAGGTAACACTTAGTCATATTACGCAGTCATAACCCAAGTATACACTAACTTAAACCAAACTACAACATAGTTCAAACACTCAATATCACGAATCATAAGAATGCAACCCACTGATGTTACAATCTTTAGCAAAATCTCACAGTCTAATCAAGGAAGTAAAATATCATTGAATATCCGAAAGAGCAGGACAACAGCCAACTTCTACAAGTATAATCTACATAAAGAGATCATCAAAATTGTAATCTACAACTGAGCTAGCTGCCCTGTAATGTCAACGTCAAGAAAGATGTTACTACCTGCTGTAAGTATCGCTAAAAGCTGTTCACCTAATTTTTGCAATATTCGTTCACATGAGGCAGATTATTAGCACAATATGGAAATAAATCTGCTGAAGTACATCTGCTCCAGTGCCCAGTTCTCTCTTCGCGACAATCTGGCTAGGCACACGATGATCTGTAAGGGTTATGTAGAACGACCAGCTCAGAAAAAGCTGCGTGAGCAATCACTGGAACCTTCTCAGTCATCCTGCTCCAGGACGCCATCAACCCGCCCTAAAATCGTTGTAGGGTCTGGTATAGCAACAAAGTTCGGGTTCGTCTATGTGGAAACTGCATTCCGTTGGAATATGAAGACTTATGTGTCTGAGATTGATAACACCAATGGGAATACCTGACTTATATGTACGTATGGAAACACCATAGTATAGGGTAGGTAAAAAATAAAGGTGATAACTGCGGAGCCCTTAAATTCTTGCTGGAATGCTATAATGTGTGAAGCCAGAACCAATCGATGCCATCGGTGGAGGGTGTGGGAATGTGAATGGGGGACATGTTTGCAGGGTGTGGGGACATGTGTGGAGGGTGTGGAAACATGTGTAGGAACATGTTTGGAGGGTCTAGGGACATATATGAAGTATGCAGATATATGTGCGGAGCATATGAAACATGTGCGGAACATGCAGTTTTATGTGCGGAACATGCAATTTTATGTGCGGAGCATATTAAATATGTGCGGAGCATGCGAGTTTTATGTACGGAGCATGCAGTTTCATGTGTGGAGCATGAAGTTTTTTTGCGGAGTATGCACTTTTATGTGCGGTTCTTATGGTTTTTGTGCGGTTCCTGCAGTTTTATGTGCGGTTCCTGTAGTTTTATGCGTGGTTCTTGTGATTTATTTGCAGTTCCTGCAGTTTTACGTGAGGTGCCTGTAGTAGGATGTGTGGAGGATATGGCGACATGTGTGGAGTGCGAGGTGTCATTTACATTTGTTATATTTTCGTAGAGGGCGTAATATTGTATGGGGAATTCACAGTCTTGTGTAGATATTGTGGTACTATGTGTGAGTTTGTGGAGATGTGTGCGAAGTCTGTAGTACTTTGTGCGAAGTCTGTAGTACTTTGTGCGGAGCCTGTAATATTATGTGCGCAGCATGCAGTGCTATGTGAGGTGTCTGCAGTGCTGTGTGTGTGGATTGTACTCTGATGTGTGGAGTAGTAAGTTTGTGCGTGTGTTTGTCTAGTAGAGTGTATTGCATTTAGATGAGTATGTGGATATATATGTGTGGTGGGTGTTGTGGAGTTTAAGGAGGGGGGTGGTTATGTGTGCGGGGCGTGTAACGATGTGTGTGGAGTAATAGAGTTGTGTGGTAGATGTTATTGCCCTTGGGTGTGTGTATGTGGATGTATGGTATGCGTATGGAGGGGGTTGTAGTGTTGGGGGGAGGAGGACTGCTGCGTGTACATGATGTGTATGTGGTGTGTGTGCATATGGAATATGTGTATGTGGTGTGTGTATTTGGTGTGTATGTGGTGCATGTATGGTATGGTCATATGATGTGCAGGATGTGTACTTCACAGCGGAATTTTTGTCTGAGATATGAAATGTCTTAGGGGTTTGAATGGTACATGTTTGTTTTGTTTGGTGATGTATGATATGTATGTATTTTGGTTATATATTTTTGATTAGCTTTTGCTGTTTCTCTTTTAGTTCTTATGGTAAATATAATGGATGGTAGGTATGTTTATACTAAGAGTAGTGATGTGATGGATAATATGATGGTTTATATAGTTGTTTTAGCGGTAGGGGCAGTTAGCTCAGTTGACAGATGACAGTTTGATTGGTCTCTTTATGTAGAGTATAGTTGTAGAAGTTGGCTGTTGGCCTACTCTTTCGGAAATGCAATGGTCATTTACGTCCTTGATTTGACTGTAAGATTTTTCTAATGATAGTAAAATCGGTGGGTTGCTTTTTATGGTTCGTGATATTGAGGTTTTGAACTGTGTTGTGGTTTGGTTTAAGTTAGTGAATACTTGGGTTATGGCTGCGTAATATGACTAAGTATTACCTACATATAGATAATGTTAGGGTTGCTATGATCGTACGTTTGCTGTTCATGAAAGGCTTGGTAACTGGCTGGTTCAATTCGAATCCTGTGACTTGAAAATTTTTGTTCAAAAATGGAAGCAGAGAATATTTAAGTTTCAAAGCATAGAAAATTATGCAAACCCAATACAAGGTATGATCCCTGTAAGTCATAGTAGGGAAACACAATATATAAGTCTAACGTAAGATGTAAAGTATTAAAATGTTTAGTAAGTGAAATAGGAAATTTCAAATTGGATTAGAAAAATTAATTACATACATAAAATTTAAATATATACGTTGGTGCTCAAGGAGGGTAGGGTCATTCAGATTATAAATAGTTGAGTATGAAGAATGTGTGGAGCTACATGCTGAGCTATGTGCAGAGTGTGCGGTATACATGCTACTTATAAGTTGTTATAGCTTTAGCTGGAACAAAAATGCTCTGTTGTTTCTCAGTCTTTGAAGAGAACATATCGGCTGAACATAACATGTTGTTAGTTGAAGATGGATCTCGCAGCAGTTAATCTTTCATGTCCTTACCGTAAGAAGACTTTCGCTAAAAATTACAATACTCTGCAGCAATAAGCTTGGTGTTATCGGAATGCAGAGCGTGTTATGTTTTCATTTGAAAAGTTTGAATCTCTGTTTGGACGGTGTAGTAACTTGAAAAGGCATCTAAAATAAGTAAAGGCCTTCCTACACTACCTGCAAATCGTCATCTGCTGCAAGTACCGAAGACGTGCGAAGGCTCATCGACAAATGCTGATGGTAGCTCCATGGTAAGTCATCCTTGCAACTACTGCAAGAAGACATTTAACAAACGTTCGTGATGAAAGAAGACATGAGAAGAATAAATGTGAAAGGAGTACCATCCGAAGGGTTTCCTGTTATGATAAGTATCACCGACAGTACACTCGCATGGAAAAATTTAAAGAAGCACTGGAAACATTGTAAAAATTATTCTGTATCAGCTCCAGTGGAACAACAGATTGAGCCTTCATCTTCTGAATTCGATATGAAGATATGCTGTCAGGCTGAATGGAAGAGTACGTCGTCTGTAACACCTATGATCTCGTCGCCTGGTCATACATCGTAACAACGGTTTGTAGTCGATGAGATGAAGCCTAACATAAATGACTTTTTCCTGAAGCAATCTGCTTTCAAGGGCAATCTAAAAGATCATTTGCGCCTAATTTAACGGATCCTTCAAAAGATGTTTGCTCGTTCCTAGCAAGTATGAAAGAAAATAGTATACATCAACTTAAAGACGGAGTGGAAAAACCTGGTCCTTTAAAATATAATATGTGGTTGGTTTGTAGCTGCACAAAACCAGAACCATATGCTGATGGATATAACAGAAAATCATTTAAGACGCTGAATGTTCCAGTTCATAATGTACATGAAATCTAAAATGCTGTTGAGAAAAATATTCAGAAGATATATAAAGAAGAATATATGGTTTTGAAAGGGTCGGCCTGGACCCTGAATTCGGTGAATAATCTGGAACTAAGAACAAGTGTGTTGAGGCCGCTTAGTAAATAAATACCTTGTCTCTTAAGTATCGGTAGATAACTATAATTTAAACAACTGTATCTTAATTTGTAAACTTCGATTGTTATTTATAAAACTATCTGAACAAATTACGATTACAACCTACTTTAAGGCCAGTACCCAGAGAGTTAAGATGAGAATTTGGAAACTATACTATTGAGTGTTTTATCGATACATATAATTTTTTTTAAATGTTTAACTAATGTGATGATTTTTAGTGTTTATGTTGTTGAAATATGACTATGTTTGTTAATGGAAATAAAATACTGTACACATATATTTAATCTGGAATTTATTTTAGTATAAATATCCTTTCAAGTCCAAAAACAAGAAGAAAAATGTTTAATATATCTATTATCAATGTAAAACATGTTCAGCTGAGTTAAACCAGCAAAGCTTAAAGATAATTTTATACGCTTGCAAAGTGACTTAGCTGAAAGTTGACGAAATAACTAAAACCAGTCTGGTTAGGAAGAGGGTTGAGATAAATAGGTGTAGAATGTTTATTTATACTGCTGGTGCTATAGTGAAATACTTATGTATGCTTGATATGGTTTTACTAGGTAAATTTGATGTGGTGTAAATGTAACTGATGGGTTGGTGTGATTAGTGCATTTGAATGGTCTGTGAAAACGTAAGATATCTGAGAGGTTGATTGACTCTGTTACTGGTAGTGTCTGGAACATAATTAATGTTATAGTGATAGGGTAAATCGAGTATGTATTGAAACAATAGATGGATGCAGATGGAACAAAAAAAACTCTACATCCAAAGTTTTGGAAGATGGAGTCTGTTAGCTATACTGAATCACTCAATGTGCTTCAACATCAATACAATGTCACATCTCAGTAATGTGATGAGTAATTGGGTGGGGGGGGGGTGAAGTTCAAATGTTAGTATTGCACCATACTGCGACAACATGTATGTGCTGACTCGATGAGGAGGGGGAGGTGGTACAGAGTGACATAATGGTATGGAGGGGAGGAGTGTCACGTGATGCGCACATGATTAGCATGCATGTGGTGACATGGGAAAAAAGGGGAAGGCCAAAAAAGTTGGTGACAATGAGGGAATGGGGAGATGTCTTGTAGTGACTTGAGTGCAAAGTATGGTGGGGATACTAAGAAAGCCCCATCTATGCATATAGTGTTGGATATTTTTTTAATTTAATAGAAAAAAAAATTATTTTACATATCAGGTGTGAGTGAGGTAAGGAAGGAATGTAAATTTAAAAAAAATTCGGGAAATTCGGAAAAACTCCTATATTATATTTCATTGTATATTGTGGTAATAGTTCGTGGATGGCTAGGATAGGAGTCGCGTTTAAGTTATTAGCATGGGGTAGGGCGGGGGACCTCGTTCAGGTGTGGTATAGTTTCTCATTTCAATTAATTTTGTCAAAGAGATGTTTTTTTGTTATCACATATGATTGTTTGTTCGGAATGCAAATTATAAAAAAATTAAGGAAGACTCGGAGGAAACCCCTTCAAGATGGTTGTCTACATTTGAAGTAAAACAATTGACAGCAGGTATCGCGGACAAGATGGATGCAGGAAACATGATTGCTGATGTAATATATATATATAGTGTAACTCTGATGGACTGTACAAATATATATACACATGTGGTTTCTTAGACCATGTTTCAGTCGTAGTGTTTCCGTGATGTACAAGATGGCGGAACCAGGTTACCAGATACGATACGGATTAAACAATGCATAGACAATTTAAGTGATTACTTTATGTTTGATTTATTTCTGTTAAGAA
>PNEQ01067752.1:0-10909 GCA_003012365.1 Medauroidea extradentata | reverse complement strand
TGAAGAAAAGAAAGGAATGATGTGCTGAGTTGTTTATTGGCATACGCCAACAATGGTAGCTGAAACACCCTGTGCCTAGAAAGCCTGAAGGGCGTGTAGGAGAGAACCGAAGAGCACTAGCTTCCGTGGGGAGAGTCGTTGATGCAGGTGACGACGCCTCGGAAAGCGGCTCTTGGTTGGCGAAGCTTGGACAGCTGGCATAGAAGGCTTTCACGGTCGTGATGGGCGCTTCTGGAAGGGATCCGGCGGTCGCTGGTCTTCCGGGTCTGGAGCTGTAGCTTGCAGTGTTGTTGAGGGTAGAGAAATCTACCGCAGTTGAACCTTTCAGTGACAGCAGGAGTCCAGTTCGCTACTCGGAGACGAACTGCTCTTGGAACTCAACTGAGTGGCATGTAAGATGCGACTGACTTCGGTGGCTCGTGCTCCCTCTTTTATACCCTTCTCGGGTCTATCTGTGGTGATTGGCCGGCCGCTCGCCTAATGAAGAGACGGCTCGGGCGCGAGGGGGCGGTCCTTCCCTCCTCTGTGGTCTCTGTGCTGCGGGTGGTGTGTCTACAGTCGGCAAAGCGTCTTGTAGGAAAAATACGTTAAATTATCCTTGCCAAGGGTTTTTGTGAACGAAGGATAACTAAGGATAGGGTTTTTAGGCTTTATATTAAATATTTGGAGTCAGGTTAGAGTGCACTGACGTGTGCGGGAGTAATAAGGGTAGAAAGGAGTAACAATGGGTGCGGGAATATGGAACGGGCAGGATGAGGCGGTGGCTTCACAGCTCAAGACGCTGCGAGAATACGTCAAGGCCTTCCCCCAGCAATCATGTGATCAAAGTACTAGAGTGTGCATGTTAACCACTGTAACTGGTGAGACAACACAAGTGAAAGGGAAGAAGTGTGTGCATCTAAAATTGGGTGCACTAGAGTTAGAACATGAGGTCTGCACAGCAGATATTGCGGATGCATGTTTACTGGGAATAGACGTTCTGTGCAAATTAGGATACTGCATTGACACTCGACTGGGGGTCTTGAAGGTAGGTGAAGCAGAGTTGGTATTGATACCACGTCCAGAATTATCATCACGAGTCAACTGCCCTGTAGTTTGTTGTCAGACCACTGTGTTGCCAGTTTCTAGCGAAATTGTTATACCAGGGCACTGTGTAGGACAGTTTGTAAGGCGCCTAGGATTAATCGAGCCTATGAGAAGAGGGAGTAACCTCCTTGATGGAGTACTTATAGCCAGGACTTCGGTTTCATCAAGATCAAATAATTTCCCTGTTAGAATTATGAACTTGACTGACAAGGCAATTCGTCTTGAGGAGGGGGCAACGATTGGCTTGTGTAAGCAGGTTTCCCAGATAAACACCACTGAGTCTAAGGTCTTAAGCGAGGACCTTGTGAAGCAGACTCTGCTAGACCCACTTCCAGAACTCCTGAAGAAGACAAAAGAAAACCTGGACTGGAGACAAGAGAATGCTGTTGCAGAACTCTTAATAAAGAATTGAAATGTTTTTTCCTGTGGTTCACATGATCTTGGTAGGACATTTGCGGCATGTCAGTCTATAAATACAGGAGATGCCAGACCTATCAAGCAACCCCCTAGACGTCTACCGCTTGCTTCACACGAGGTAGTTGATGACATTCTGAAGGAAATGAAGGCTCTGGATGTGATAGAGCCCTCGAACAGCCCCTGGTCATCTCCAGTTGTGTTGGTTAAGAAGTAAGATGGCTCAGCAAGATTTTGTGTAGATTACCGGTGGCTGAATGATGTGACCTGGAAAGACTCATACTCACTTCCTCGGATAGATGACACTCTGCATAGCCTGGCTGTGTCTCAGTGGTTCCCAACCTTGGACATGAAAAGCGGTTACTAACAATGTGAAGTGGCCCCGAAGGCTAGAAAGAAGACTGCCTTTTCTGTACAAGGGAAAGGAACTTGGCAATTCAAGGTCACGGTTTTATGACTATGCAATGCTCCAGCAACATTTGAACGACTTATGGATAGAGTACTACCTTTGGATATTTGTCAGGTTTATTTAGATGACATTGTGGTTACAGGGAAGACATTTGATGCACACCTGACACATCTTGATTCAGTGCTTCAGAGGATAACAGCAGCTAATTTGAAGATAGTTCCCAAAAAGTGTAATTTGTTCCAAAGGAAAGTGAAATTTTTGGGACATGTAGTGTTGGCTGAAGGGAAAGAAACAGATCCAGAGAAGACAAAGGCAATTAGAGATTGGCCATATCCAACTGATCGGACTCAAGTAAGAAGTTTCTCTGGGCTGTGTGCTTACTATAGGCGTTTCGTGCATGGGTTCGCCACAATAGCAAATCCATTACATGAGTTGACTGAAACTAAAAGAAAATTTTTCTGAACCCCCGATTGTGAATCCTCATTCAGAAAATTAAAGGAAATTTGGGTTTCACCTCCTGTCCTAGGTTATCCTAGTAGTAATGGTGAGTTCATTTTAGACACTGATGCGAGCGATGTGGGGATTGTTGCTGTGTTGTCACGAATCCAGGATTGAAAAGAGAGGCCGTTAGAGTATTTCAGCAAAGTGTTACATAAGCCTGAAAGAAAATTAGTGTGTAACTCGCAGGGAGCTCCTGGCAATAGTCAAGTCTATTTCACATTTTCACCATGACTTATATGGAAGGCATTTTATTCTACGAATAGATCATGCATCATTACGCTTGTTACTGAACTTCAAAAACCCAGAAATACAGATAGCTAGGTGGATACAGCACCTTCAAGAGTACGATTTTGAAATACAGCACAGACCTGGGCGCTTACACAACAATGCTGATGCACTGTCCAGGAGGCCATGCGAGCCAATGTGCTTTCATTGTGATCGCCAAGAAGGGAAGGCTGGGAAGACACCAACTGCTCGGATAACAAGAATCCAAGAGTTCACAACTGGCAATGAACCTTCTCCCTGGAGCGATGAAAAGATTGGCGAAGATTAGAGAAAGGACCCTGCTCTTGGGCCAATACTAGAATGGAAGGAAAAAGGCCAGCGCCCAGAGTAGGCCGAGTTATCGGATCAAAGTTTTACAACTAAGGCATACTGGACACAATGGGATTCTTTATCTCTGAGAAATGGTGTCCTGTACCGGAACTGGGAAGTGCAGATGGCAAAGAAACCCGCCTACAGCTGGTACTCCCAGAAATTAGAGTTCCAGAGGTGCTGAAGGAACTTCATAGTTCAGCAGCTGGAGGACATTTTGGAGTTAATAAGACTCTCAACAAAGTTAGATTGCGATACTATTGGCTACATTGCAGGGAAGATGTCGAGAGGTGGTGCCGAACATGTGATGCTTGTACAGCTAGAAAGGGACCAAGAACTAGAGGGCGTTGTCATCTTCAGAAGTACATTGTCGGAGCCCCGTTTGAGAGGATGGCAGTAGATATTTTGGGTATCTGGCAGTAACTGAGAGGAAGAATCTGTACCTATTGGTGGTGCACGACTACTTCATCAAGTGGTCTGAAGTCATACCAATACCTAACCAAGAAGCTAGCACAGTGGCCGATGCTTTAGTGGAGCATGTATTCTCAAGGTTTGGAGTGTGACTCAATCTTCACTCCGACCAGGGCTGCAACTTTGAAGCTAGTCATTCAAGGACGTGACCAAAATTCTGGGAACGAAGAAGACACGGACTACTCCTTTGCATCCTCAGTCGGATGGGATGGTCGAGCGGCTAAATCGTACCTTATAACAGTACCTGTCCATTTTGGTAGCCGACAATCAAAAGGACTGGGAATCCAAGGTGCCCCTGTTTCTCCTTGCATATCGGTTAGCTGTCCATGAAGCCAGAAGGACAACACCTTCGAAGATGCTGTTAAGGCGAGAGCTTCGTCTTCCAAGTGATCTACTGTTTGGGAGGCCAGCAGAAGAAGAGCAGCCTGCTTCACCGATGGTGTATGCTGATGAACTGTGTAGCAAATTGGGCTCAGTCCATAACTTTGCTCGGCAACTTTTAAGAGTCAACAGCGACCGGATGAAAACGAGGCATGATCGGAGGAGATCTGAAAACACATTTCAAGAAGGACAGCTGGTGTGGCTGTATAACCCACAGCGACGGAAAGGATACTGTCCGAAACTACAGCAAGTAGTAGGTACAATAACCCTATTTCTTTTTATTTTAATGCACAAATTCCATTTCAATCTTTTACTAGGTATATTAAATACTTTTATGCAAAATTCTTTTGTTTTAATTAGTCTTAGTCTTAAGTAAACTTTAAAGTCACACTTACTGAAATGTTAACAATTATGTTTAAGTGAATTTGACGTGCTTTATTTAACTTTTCTCATGTAAATGGCTAAATGATTATGTATGTAACAGTGTTCAAGTGCTGATAATTGTATTGAAAAATTTTGTGAGGAGAGCGGTCTCCCTTGTTTTTATGGAGCTTGGAGGAATATTTTTTTATTTCTGCCCTTGTGCTTGGGCAGTCTTTTCTCTGGGTCTGGGCTTCATATCCCTTTTATTGTATTTTGATTGGTGGTCGGCTTAGGCCATTTTTCTGAATGGTTCCGCCCCGGTTGACAGTGTTGTAGCCTTCTCTTGCCTGCCGGACCTGCCACTCCACTGGCCATGGAGGGGAGGGCCTGGGATGGTGAGGGGGGTGTGGTTCTGCCGGCTGGCAGCTGGCGCGCTGTAGATAGGAGGTGGGGCGGGGGAGCGAGATGCGGTGTGGCGGCGCGTGCCAGAGAGACGGCACTCTAAGGTTGATTTTTGACCTGGCATGATTTATTGCTCCGTGTGGAGTGTATGATTGTTGTCGCGAGCAGACGTCCTTGGCAATGGTTTGTCAAATTGTTCGGCGACATAGACCTATATAGGCGCTGTTGGTCGACTGGCCTAGCTGAGTATCGGATGGATGTTCTCTCCTCACTGCATGGTAAATGGGCGGCCGTGTGTTTGGGCCCATTGGATTCTCATGGAGTAAGCTCTGTCGCGCAGACGATATTTTCCTGGTCTTTACCTACTCGCGATTCCGGGAAAACCGAGTAAAGACTTTAATTGGATATTTGTTTGCCTGTGTGAGGGCGCAAGGGCGCTCCGAGGCATGAAGGTGGACCTAATAGGGTGATATGAGCGATAGGATTCCGGACTCCAGGCACACAACATACAGTGGAGCCCCGCAACTACGACAAGCGATAATTCTCGAGAATTTTGTCGTAGTTGCCGAAATTCCCTTTTTAACCCCTAAAAAAATTTTTTTTTGTTCAAGTCGGTGTTTTTCTTGCTCTAATGCCGTGTATCAGTGTTACTCTCATTAATAACACGGTTTTTTAAAACAAAGTAATGTTTTTATATTAAACGCTGACTTTTTCTGAAGATTTAGATACTTGATAAGCCTATAATACCCTCCCCAATTCGTGTTGAAAGATAGAAATAAAATTGAAAACGGCGATGGCGCAAGGCCCGCAGCGGCACTAGTGACGAATATCGACTCGAGTGTGCTGCGCTCTGTGAAAAGCGTCGGCAACTAGAGCTTGTGTACTGTAGCGCATTCTGACGGAGCTATTAGTCTTAGTTTCTGAGCTGTCCACTGGGGCGCTTCATGCGCCATTAGCCTCTACGGCACAGCTCGTGCCTGACTGGCGACTGCTTGTCTGTGTAGTATAATATTAGTGTTGCGTACTGGAAATATGTTACGATTGTAAAGTGTTTAAACGCTCGATACTTATATTTCTGTTACGTTAAACGCTTCTACAGGATTGTACAGTATAATAAACCCATTTTTTCAAAATCACGAAAAATTTACAGTGCGCGACGTAACTTGCCGACTGTGTGCAGACCAAAATAAAAACAATACCTACCCCAGACGTATTAATTCGACTTCTCTGCTCACCAGAAAATAAAAATAAACCACAGAAATATAAACACAACTTCTTGTCGGCAAGGTAAATGAGTTGCGTAAATGTAACGCGACATATTTTTAGTGTCGGGCGTAGTAAAGTGTTGAATGTAGCAACTGTAATTTTTTAGCGCACGGTAATATATATTCAGCGTTTTGTTACGCAAAATCACGGTAAAATGACACTTAGGAATATTTTAATTGTACGGCATCTTTATTTTTGATTAAATAATATACAAAGTTCCTAAACATTTCCTACAAATACTTAATCAAAATCGTCATCCAATATCCAGTCAGTTCCAAATAAAATCCAAAGTCGAAATCCAATAAAGAAAGCCAAGAAACTTATGCAATATCACAAGATGTATCCAAAAACCAAGCTACGCGCGAACTGTGTAAACACACAATGGCAAGGGCGACGCACGAGACAAACAAAGGTTTTTTTTGTGTCGCCCTCTCATTCGCTGACCTTGCTCAAAATCACAAAGGAGGGTATAAGGGCTGAAGAGAAAAACATGAGCTGCTTAACTATCACTGTTGCTACGCACGCAGTCGATGTACAGAGCAAGCTATAGGCTGTTCGCGGTAAAGTGAACACTTTTCAAAACTATTTCCATGAGAACAGCAATCAATAAGTATATTTTGTAGTGGTCGCGGACATAAAATTTCAGTTGAGTTTAAAATATACGCTATGTCTAATTTAAAAACGGAAATGTTTATCATAAATAGGCGACGGAAGAATGCAAATCGGCCGAGAGAAAACAATAACTAGGCGCTCAAAAGTGCTCATTTTACCGTGAACAGCCTTTACGCGTAGGCCGTAGACAGTGCGCGTGGTGTGAGTAGGAGCAGAAAAGGAGAGGGAGAAAAGGACGGAAGAGAGATGCGTCATCACGTTACCTGCTTATCTTTGGTGTTGTGTGCACGGTCCAACTTACCAGGCGCGCCGCGCAAATGTATTTCAGGAGACGTTTTTAGAGTTTTTCGCCGATTTTTTTTCTTTAATAGCTGCGACTTATTTATTTACGGACACCACCTCTATTATTATGCATGCTTGCAGACGTATTTTAAAACATCTTTCCTACTTTAAATAGTATTTTTAATTCATGCACTTTTCGATTTTAATTTTTTAAATTTTTTTGAAGGGGATCGAGAATATCGTCGTAGTTGCGTTGTTGTCGTAGTTGCCGATGTCGTAGTAGCGGGGTTCGACTGTATGTTGATGGACAGAGGTATGGGAGCTTGTCTAGACATCGTATCCATAACTGGAAACAAAGATGGCATGAAGGACAGTTATTTAGATGTTAATATCTCGTATATGACAACCATAGACTCCAGGCACACAATACATGTTGATGGACGGAGGTATGGGAGCTTGTATAGCCATTGTATCCATACCTGGAAACAAAGATGACATGAAGGACAGTATTGAAGATGTTAATATCTCGTATATGACAACCATAGACTCCAGGCACACATGACATGTTGATGGACAGAGGTATGGGAACTTGTCAATTCATCGTATGCGTACCTGGAAACAAGGATGGCATGATGGACAGTAATGAAAATGTTAATATCTCGTATATGACAACCATAGACTCCAGGCACACAAGACATGTTGTTGGACATAGGTATGGGAACTTGTCTATTCATCGTATGCGACCAGGAAACAAAGATGCCATGAAGGACAGTAAGGAAGATGTTAATATCTCGTATATGACAACCATAGACTCCAGGCACACAAGACATGTTGATGGACAGAGGTATAGGAGCTTGTCTATTCATCGTATCCATACCTGGAAACAAAGATGGCATGAAGGACAGTAATGAAGATGTTAATATCTCGTATATGACATTCATAGACTCCAGGCACACAAGACATGTTGATGGACATAGGGATGGGAGGTTGTCTAGCCATCGTATCCATACCTGGAAACAAAGATGGCATGGTGGACAGTAATGAATATGTTAATATCTCATATATGACAACCATAGACTCCAGGCACACAAGACATGTTGATGGACAGAGGTATGGGAGCTTGTCTAGCCATCGTATCCATACCTGGAAACAAAGATGGCATGATGGACTGTAATGAAGATGTTAATATCTCGTGTATGACAACCATAGACTCCAGGTACACAAGACATGTTGATGGACAGAGGTATGGGAGCTTGTCTAGACATCGTATCCATACCTAGAAACAAAGATGGCATGAAGAACAGTAATGAAGATGTTATATATCTCGTATATGACAACCATAGACTCCAGGCACACAAGACATGTTGATGGACAGAGGTATAGGAACTTGTCTAGCCAAGGCCACAGGCTCCACCAGGACATGTGTAAATAGTGTAAATAGTTTGTGTGTTTATATCCGTGTGTATATATCCGTGTGTATATATTACTGTCCATAATTTCGAAATAGTGAACAGTGTAAATAATTTCTTATATATCTAATGTCACAGTATATTATTTATATGTTAATTTTGTGATGGCATACACAAGAACTGAGTTGCAGAACAGCAACTTCTGTTCTGTACTACAGTCCAGTGCAACCAACTTGAGGTTTAATGCAAAGAACTACAAATACATACATTCATCTATGACGCACTGCCAGGTGATTCTAAATTACCACTGATAAGTGGCAAACTGTGTGAATATAAACAAACATTTTTCTCAGTATTATTTTCCTAACATATGTTTGTAAATCATATTTCCTGTGTATAATTTAGTTAATTTAATACTGTTTTTATACTTTTGATGATTTACTGTGTGATGTATCAAGGTTTGAAGAAAACTGGTCTTACATGAAATGTACAATATAATGATTAAGATTTCTCGAGAAAATCAAGGAATTCTACCCCACTTTACCACTGGGAAATAAATGGCTGATACAATACTTTGAGTATAATTCCTTCAACTGCCTTATTTCACTCCCCTGGTGTTCGCTCTTCTTTGGTGGTAGTGGCCCATTTCTGTCCTGGTGTTCGCTCCATATCTGTGGTAGCAGTCCACTCTTTCCTCCTGGTGCTCGCTCATGTTTGGAGGTAGCTACCCATTTCACTCACTTCATTTGGAGAATCCACTCATATCCTATCATATACAGAAGCTGTATATATCAGAGTTAGCACGGGTGGACCCGACCCGCGGATTTTGGGTTGGGGTTTTCCAATAAAACCCGTTTGAAAAGACCCTGGTTATATTCAGGTGGATTTTTTGTTGAAAAAAATGTTTTGTTGGATTAATTAGCTATAATTTTAAAGTATTTGTTAAAAACCCATTTGCAAAGTGGGCCTACTTTCGTTAGGCCTACATATTACCTAAGTACAGTAAATCACAAGGTCTATAATTTAAAGCGTCTTATATTATAACGTGGTGATAATGGACTTGCTTAGAGTATTTTGGAAGGTCGGTCATGTAAGAATCATCAGCCTATTTATTTTTTTTCCTACAAGGTTTATCAACACGACTTACTTAAAAAATACAAACACCTTACAATTGTTCCATTTTAATTTTAGTTCACTTACATATTGTTACAAGTTTGAGACATAAACTTTATATGTGGGCAATTCCCATAAGTTCTTTGGGATAGAGGTCTCATAATTACAAATAAAAGAGTTAAATTAAGTACTGGATTTAATAGCTCACAAAGCTATGAAATACACAAAACAGTAATCAACTAGAACTCTCACAACACAATTAGTTATGCACACAATTACTCCTGTGTTACAGACACGTTAATTAACTTTGACGATTAAAGCACAAGAAAAGTCTACCATCAATTAATTAAACACTATAAATCACAATAAAATTCAGTCATATATCCAATCAACAGTATTTCTAATAATGACAATGTACAACCTTATCAGTCCGAAGTGGTGATGGCTCACCATGTGCTGCGCAGCACCCCGAGTAAACCGCTGTCTTCACTCTTGAGGTCTTCTGTTCGACTCCCGTCGCGCACCTCCTCTTCGCCTGTCAGCCCGCCGCAGCAGTCCTCTTGTATCGCCAAACACAGCTCCGAAGGTAGCCCCCTGCCGCCTCACAGTAGACTTTGACGTCACCAAGATGTCTTCACCAGTCTCTCTCCACAGGCGTAGCACCTTCCTCTAGCACTACCAATAGCGAACTCTCCTCCAATGTGCCGATTATGTGCTTTTATACTAGCCCAGACAGTCGGGTGTTCCCCGCATTACAGGAGTCTAAAAATAGATATTTCATCATGTTTCGGATGTGCTTGTAGTCACGTCGGCCGCCCTCGAAGGGTTAAGACGCAGTTGGGACAGGTATCTATGACGTAGTTTCGGCGGGATTACCACTATGAGCCACCCGGGCTTTGAATCATTGGCCAGCCCTCAAGATGTTACGAAACAGCCGCCGACCACTGGCCTCCAGGTACGTGGCACGCAACACTGCACCCTCCTTAAGTCTGTTCGTCCCGAACAGACACAGCAGCCTCAGGTTTATCGTAGAGGGCCAATCTGTCAATGTGTACAACTTTAGGTCCTCTCGCCCGAGAGCCTCGATGAACAATCCGAAATACATCATCATTGATCTTCTTCACTATTTCATAAGGGCCTTCCCAATTCTTCTGCAGCTTGGGACAATACCCCTTTTTTCTCTGAGGGTTGTACAACCACACCAGTTGACCTTCTTGGAATGTTTCATCTGGTGCATTCCTATCGTAGCGAGTTTTCATCCTGTCGGTGTTGATCCTAAGGTGTCGCCGGGCGAAGTTGTGCGCGTGAACCAACTTGCGACGTAATTCACTGGCATACACTGGGGATGCAATCTGGTCTTCCTCTGCCGGTCGTCCGAACATCAGGTCGCTCGGGAGACGGAGCTCCCTTCCAAACAGCATCCTTGCTGGAGTCACCTTAGTTGCTTCGTGGATGGCAGAGCGGTATGCTAGCAGAAACAGTGGTACTTTGGAGTCCCAATCCTTTTGATTATCGGATACAAAGATGGATAGGTACTGCTCCAGGGTGCGATTTAGGCGTTCGACCATTCCATCAGATTGTGGATGTAGCGGAGTGGTTCGGGTCT
>PNEQ01067750.1:0-10908 GCA_003012365.1 Medauroidea extradentata | reverse complement strand
AAGTAGGAGAGAGACGGATGTCGAACGCTGCCGAACGCAAAGGCCGATTGTACTTCTTTGTCGCTCGTTCCGCGCTCTCGCTTGCACTTCAAGCCTTACATGGAACGCCTCAGAGCGAGGTAACGCCGCATGAGTCATGTTTTTTCGTGCGTGCAGCCGGCTCTATCGAATTATAAGACGTTGTCACGTCAAAATAGTTTGTAAATTTACCAGACGTGCGTATAGGAGCGCTAAGAAAGTATGTATGGTATAATAGTTTCCCAGACGTCTATGGTAGCACTTCTAAACCTTTATAAAACAGTCAAATGCCTACTGAAGTTAACACTTGTATTGTAATAACTGTAATTTACAAGACGGAAGTATGGTAACTGTCCTTTCCTGCGTCTGGGATAATAACTTCCTAAAACATTTTATGAAGTTTTTTTACAGTGCGTTTACATGGCTTGAGTAGAAATTCTGCTTTACACGGACCATTTTCTTGGTTTTACATAAACGAATTTAGGTGTTCTATCCCAGCGGTGGGATTTCCTATCCTGTTAGTAAAGTAAAAATACCTTGAGGAAGACGCGATCGTCTAACAAATTTATTTCACTAGTTTCCTTATCTCGGCGGTGTGGTTATTTCCGAATTCCTCCTAGCTGTCGCTTGCTGTCGCCGTCGGAAGGAAGCTCTGGGTTCCGGCCTGCAGCAGCAAGGAAAGTCTTTACTGCAGGGAAAGTCTATTTTGTCATTTCGAGGTGAAACAAAAGTGTTAAAATTTGCATTCTTTCCTCGCGGAAGTTTTGAGGCGGTTTCCCGTCTGCGTGCTGTCTCCGTCCCACGCGATTGGAATTCACGTGCCCGTTTGTTCCTATCACAGCTGTAATATCAAAGAAGAGATGTGCGTAAGTAATAATCTATCGTAACTCTATATGAAAGAATAGTATGTATATGATACAGCTCCAAAATCCCCAGTTAAAAATAATAATAGGTTGCTTGATGCCAATTTGCAAAAAATAATTTTAAAAAATTAATAAACAGCGATCCCGGAAAATAGTTTTTGCCAACTTTCTGAGCGTATTCTTTTTCTAGAGAAACGTATTTCTCAAGAACGATCTCTGACGCGGAAATATCGTACATTTAATTGCGACGCAGCAGATTGCGCTTAACGCATTATTCCGGAGGAATGTTCACTCACAAAGTTGATAAATATCATGATCTAAAGTTACTGTTTTATAGTTTTTCTCTTATTGACTTCCAACAACGTAAAGATTTAAAATGGTATTTTTACTATTTATGTATGTACTATACACCCTGACCATAAAAGTTTCACTTCGCTTTTTGCTTCTGCATTGTTGGAGGTAAATAGTATATTATTGATCGTAGTGCCTCCAAAAATATGCATGCAACAAAAATTAACACTGACGTGCAAGAGTTTCCATTTAGTCTTGCCTCTAGCGTCATACTTTTACAGTAATCGTTTTTCGTGGGTTCGTTTTCGCTAAACAAAAGTTTGAAACACAAAAGAATAAAGCCTTCATTCCAAAATAATAAATTCTTAAGCGGTCTGCCAACATCGTTGTTGAACTGCGATGTAGGAAGAGAAAATTCACGTTTACATTCAAAACTATGTGTTTTTATAATGCACCTATCTACGAAAAAAAAACACATGTTAGAAGGGTTATCGAACACTTTCAAAAAATTAGCATTGGAAATACTATTTTCGAGCCCGTCAGCAAGGAAGACACAAACAATTGTAGGCCTATGCCAGTTCTATTACGGTATATGAAGCCGTCCAAAATAATTAAGCAAAACTTTTGTAAGTTTGTAGTTTGCACGTTTGCCATGCGTGCGTATAGGAGCGCTAAGAAAGTATGTATGGTATAATTGTTTCCCAGACATCCATGGTAGCACTACTAAACCTTATTATAAAACAGTCTAATTTTTCTAAATTTTCCAGATTTATATCGTGACATTAGTAAAAATTTGCGTATTTACAAGGTGGAAGTATGTGAATCGTCCCGTATTGCGTTCTTACAGTACTGAAATTTTTTTTTTACGTTTCATAATTTTTGTATAGTGGCAGGTCAAAGCCAAAATTTACATAAAATGGTTTAATACAAGAACGAAAACCCAACCAACGTGTATACATGAAATAAGTCACCGTGAAAAACAGAATCAGGAGCTACGTTAAGATATGTATAAAAATCGAACTGAATACATTTTGTATTTTTAAAACATTTTTTAATTTAAAATAAAAGATTGTCAATAGTGATGTAAATTTTTAAAACTACAAAAATTTTCATAGCGTATTTTTATACGTGTCTTGACGTACTCCGTAACACTGTTATTCAGCGTAATAATTTCATGTCTTTATGTCCGTTGGTTGTCATTTCTTGCATAAAATTGTATTATGAAAATTTAGGCTTTAACATGCTACTGTTCAAAAATTATAAAAGCTAGAAAATTTTCATTACTGTAAAAAAATAGTCAGAACATATGTTTACGAAACAAAACACTCCTCGTACAAACATAAAATGTATTAAATACGGTTAAATTTGACTTTAACTCCCCCCTTAATTAGTGTTTTGATGCAGTCACAATTTTAATAAAGAAAGTCAAATCATTACATTTAAGTTGACGGCTGTTGACAGCTGGCACTTTGGAATAATGGAACTTCTGCACTTAATTCGGCCCACGAAAGTTCTATTATGTTTTGTACTTCAACACTGTATGTTGACAACTCTCGACTACTATTGCTTATCTTATGCATCCGACCATCCGCAGAAAAAAAAATTACTTTCTTCCCATCTTCCCACGGATAGTTACTAGTCAAAAACTAAGACAGAAAGTAAATGTGTGACAATTTGGTGACGGAAAATTTTAATAAATCTCATTGTATGTAACTTAGACCTAAAATTGAAGAATTCGAAAATGACAGATTACTGATTTCGCCTTAAATAATTTTGATGATCGATTATTTTAGTTTAGGTAGGTTCGATAGTCTCGTACCTGGATGGCAATCCCGCTTGAATTTCGTGGACCTCGACGGGAACTAATTAAAGAAAGCTGCGTGTTTTTCGTGTTTCCAGAGAGCAATTTGCAGGAATTGCCGTGGCAGGTCCTGTTTCAATTATCGAACGTTGCCACTACATCGGCGAGACAACGGCGGATACGACACGTGTGTTTCACATCAGTATCAATTATAACTGTCAGGATACGAGTCTGTCTAACTTTGTCTCCTCCCCCACTCGCCACGTACACTGCGGGAGCAACATCTGCGACGTAATTAACGATAATTGAAGCTGTGTGTACTGCCAATTACTATCGTTTACATGCAAAGGTTGTAGTTGTACCTCAGCTTGTATTACTAGAACCTCTCGTTTACTCGAACACGTCCTTTGTCATATAGCTTCAAAACTTTCATCATGTAGAAACACAAAAACGGAAAATTTTTTAAATAAAATTAATTTATCATTTATTCTTCGACACACGAGCGAGAATACTATAGAGTATCCATTGGTCCATAGAATCTCGTATCAATTCATCTCTCCTCAGCGTTCATTAAAATATGACATGAAAGCTGCAGAGGTTGTAGCAGGTAGGCTAGTCTACTCCAATGAAAGCGTTCCGAATCCTTATTGCTGTAAAGTTCGTTTCTGATATTTTGCATACGAGAAAGTTGGTGGACGTTGACGGTGGCCGTGTAGACTTCTCGGGGTACTCCCGTCTCCTCCATCCCGTTCATCTCACCGTCATCGATATTCAAGACCATGCTGTTATATATATATTGACCGACATATATCCACTCCACTCAAAACATGTTGGCAAATATTCACTGCAGAAAATTTTAGGTAAATTTAGGCTACGTGCAATGGAACCTCCACACGTAAAGGAAAATTACTCCACACATATAAAGGAAAGTTAGAGAACGGGTGATATCATTTTTCATTACGCATTGGCGCAGGCCCTTTATGAGTAGGTATTTTCCGCGTAAAGCGTGAGCAAAATTTCTGAGTCGTTTATATAGAGAGCACACTACCGTGTGGATATCTTCGCCACCTGCTCGGAAACCAGGTATCCCGCACTAAGTTGAGATACATTCCCATTACTTGAGTAAAATTACCAACTTCATTTTACAGTGTACAACGTTACACAGTGCGACCGTATGGCGCAGTGGGGCCGACCCCCCGTAGCTCAGTTGGTTGAGCAACCGACTTCGATACGAGGGGCTCTGGGTTCGATCCCAGGTCTGGTTGGGTGTCAAATTTGTGTTTGTCCAATTTGTCTCAAAAAATTGTGTCTTTAGAATTGTCTCACGACATGTACTCGGGGTTGCATAAATAAGTCACGTTAAAGGGGGCTGTGTTCGGTGCAGTGATGATGCGGCAGCTACCGCCTCGCCATTGCACCAAACATTTTACAAAATAAAAAATAAAAAAATTAAAAAAAAAATTAAAAAAAATTAAAAAAGTGGTTAGAGGCCCTGGCTGGTAAGCCAAATGTCCCGGGTTCGAGTCCCGGTCGGGGAGGTAAGTATTTATGTTTGCCTCTCCGAGTTCAGGACTATGTGTCGTTTTGTCCCCTCATCGAC
Organism: Medauroidea extradentata; assembly: GCA_003012365.1. Taxonomy (NCBI): domain Eukaryota; kingdom Metazoa; phylum Arthropoda; class Insecta; order Phasmatodea; family Phasmatidae; genus Medauroidea; species Medauroidea extradentata. The sequence goes on along the minus strand of PNEQ01067750.1, from coordinate 6,335 downwards.
AAACTACGGAAGGCAGTGGTGAACCACCAAAGAATACCTCGCTTCGGAGAACGTTGTGGTTACCCTGGTTGTAAAGCCGCCTTCGGGCGTAACACCTTTCATCATTATCATTATACAAAATTGTCACGCTTCAGAAGTACGTAACACGGTCTGTCTGTAAAACTATTGTGTGTGTATTTTGTTTCGTCTCATCGTTGGTCATTTGTTTTTTCTGTTTGTGTCTGATATCTGTTGTGTTTTGTCTCGTCTCTTCGTTGTGTCGTTTTATTTTTCTGTTCGTGTCTGATATCTACTGTGTTTTTGTTATGTCTCATCGTTGTTTCGTATGTTAATTGGTTTCTTGATCTTCTGATTATTATTTATTTATTATTTCTATTTATTATCTGTTTGTTCCTTGTTTCATTTGACCCGATTCCATTTTGGAATTTCATGTTGTGTATGTATACCTTTGACTAAAGCATACTCTGCTTATTTGTGGTTTCCTATTATTTGTTTAGTTTTCTTAGACAGTCATTCGCAATGGAGTGTATCCAAGAAACTAAATCCAGTTACGGCCACTGAGTTATCATGGGAGCAGTTGAATGTTTGCTAGGATTCAATATAGCATGTTCATATCTAATGTTGTTTCCTCGATGTAAGCGTGTCCCCATCCGAATTGGGCCAATGATAACTCCGGTGCTAGCTGCTACACTGTTTTACACGAAAGAGTCTTGTGTTTTTCAACTATCTCTACTCATACGTAGTCGAACAACAATGTGGTATTTTGAGTCACTCTGTCGGCTACGAGTTACACAAATATGTGTCAAGAACCCGTTATCAAACATACCGTATAGTTACTATAGCTAAATTAAAAACACGAGTACAATTACCTCACGTTATTTTCATGATTAGGGAACTTTTTGAACAAGCTGCAAACCTCCCTGACAACTCAACCCCACATTCCACTACCTAAATGTAAATATTTGCAATTGAAACTTGACTCCAGCATGTTACAAACGCAACCAGCCTAAACATAAAACCCAAATATTAGTATCAGTCGTGTAAACTACTTCAACAAATGAAAATATGCATTTTTTCTTTAGTCGTGGTAAACTGCAAGGAAGGTCACTTATTTCTCTTCCTTGTAAGTGACGAAAATCTCTCGCCAAGGTTTTACGTCACCAAGCAACATATCACGTATCTGACAAGGTTAACACTCTCTGACATCGCACCTGTGTCCTTGAGAACACACAGTGTTTCACTGAGCGATAACGGAGCACCGTGATGTCGAAATTTCTTTCAGTGACCCAACATTGACAGATTACAGAGCAGTATGGGGTGTGGACCCCTTATCGGCTCAGTAGCTTGCTAGGTCAGGATACTGTTACGTAGAAGTTAGTACTCCGCTGTACATCTTCCCGGTTACAAAATATGCGTCAAACTGAGGTATTTTCTTGAAATGTACGCCATTGTTACCGCAGGTTGCTGAATGGTAGGAAACCTATGAGAAAACTAGCAACACAAAAACGAACCAAAAAAAAAAACGAGAGATCCCTAGATTGCTGTAGTCGACAAACATGTAAACAATTCTGAAATATGAATTTAGTCGGTACACAATACGATGGAAACCAAAAAACTAAAACGAAATATCAATCAAAGAAGAACAAAACAAGATGCACAAAAAAGGGGATACTGACGAGGACAACACAAATGAACAAAGCGACAGAAATGGTTGTATACAAGACAGTACATCAAAACACAGACGAGAATATTAAACAACCTTCGACGATAACAGAAGCGACGTTTCGGGAACTGTATCTCACGCACACGAACACTTTGAGGAACTGCAGCACATGTCGATAATCTTTGACTCAGCAACAATCACTGGCAACGTCGTACATCAAAAAAGCGCTTCAGTTTGTCATACACCCGCACTGCAAAAATCATTTAAAAATTAGTCCCTTGTTTAGTAATATTCAGAATATTCGTAAACTCAAATGAAATATTTTTGCCCTCCTTAAAATGGCGAAAGTTATGTATTTCTACGTATTGCTATAGGGGCTAAGGTCAGGAAGTTTAACGGTCCTTTAACGAGAAGCTTTTGCGAGCCGGTGAGGGTGGAGTGAGGTGAGAGGACATGACATCCATGCTCGAGCCGGGATTCGAACCCGGGACCTCACACACCGTAGACTGGCGTCTAGCCAACTACACTACGGAGGCCGACTATATAGCTGTAAGAAATTAAATATCGATTTCTGCGATTTGCGGGATCAAATCCACTGTTCTGTGTATACTCGAGCCCCATTTGGCCTACAACTACTTCTCAATGGAAAAAACAGACAATGGGTGAATAGACAGATTTTGAGTATGAACAGACTTTGGATTCTCACATGCAGGTAATTATACTCTTGAAAATTTTGTGTCCCATCTTAAGAGTCAAGCTCAACTCGTAAGAATGGTATCCACCTTTAATATTCGAGTTTATAATTCGTTTTGTTAAAATACATCGAAAACTGCGTTGAATAAAACACCACGAATTTTACTAACAATTTTAGTAATATCGGGATCAACGCCGTATAAAACCACATTAAAGTTGTCCACCTGCATATACAAATCAAGGCTGACCACCTTTTTGTTGCATACAAATTTTCGTCATCGTGTGATGCGGTTATCATGCGCCGTACATCGTTATTGGTAGGGTCACGATTTTGTCGCGAAAAGATTTTTGCCACACTTTGTTTCAGTGACTCACGTGCACATCGGCAGTTCTGTTTCAAGGTTATTGGCAGCGTGTCTATGTTCAGAAACGTTTCTCATTTGACTGCACCAATCAGAATAAGATTATTGTGAGTCTGTACGTCCATAATTTGACAAAGCCAGTGAGGGTAAAATAATCCAACCATAGACGATATAGCAGAGCTGCAGGTGTGCACATGACGCATCGAAACCAAATGTTGCAAATATCTTTTCGCCATAAAATCGTGGCTCTAGTTATTGGTCAAAGAAGTTGCCTCTTGGTGCATGTGGTCAGAAACTACTTCCCTCTAAAAGCGCATACAAAAAGATGTCAGCGATGTGGTGGTCATTCCTATTATTTATGAAGCTCAAAAGCTTTTAAGGGGTTAGGTGCTTTCCAGTTAGTTATTTTATATTTGCGTGGGATTTTGGTCATTCACTAAACACTATAAGGAGTACCGTTTTCACAACGTACCTAAGAAATTTTTCTTACATATTTTTTGTAAAATTAGCTGCCAAAGTCACCATGTCGACGTTTTTGTGTAGTCACATCAAGATAAACTAAAAACACATTTATGAAACTTTTACGTAAAATTCCTGCATCATTGGCTATTCGAAGAAATGTCTACGATGTCTCCACAAAACGTCCTTTTGTCTTTCAGTAAGGGTCTAAATCAACTTCAAATGTGGTAAAATATCCTTATGTTTAATTGTATTGAATTTCCGTTTACTGAAGTTGCCAAATATGTCTTTAAACTTTTTGAAAGTTGTGTTTCGTTGTCACGGTAGTTCTAATTTGTTTGGTTTTTCTTATAATGGCTACATAAAAACGCCGAAATAGTGGCTTGACAGCTTATTGTACAAAAAACTATACCCTCAAAATAAGTTTTACTATGCGAACATTGTACCCCTTTTGCTGTTTACTTTCTAACCAAAATTCCACAAAAATATAATTAGCTAAAAGTCGGGACTGGAAAATTTCGCGAATTCAATTACCTGTAGGCTTTAATCAATTGTACTATGCATACTCAGGCTCCGTCTATTCGTTAATTGTCTGCTGTTCCATCGAGTAGCAGCTAGTGGACAAATGGTCGGGGCTTGAATATGCATAGGATAATTGATTCTAGCTTACAGGTAATTGAATTTACGGAAATTATTCAGTCCCTCGGTAAAAGGTATCCAACATCCTTAAACATTGTTTCTTCCTTGTAGTGTAGATCTCAAATAGTATTTTTTTTTTTTTTTTACAATCGCAGTTTCGTGCAAATGATTTTTGGATGTCTATAGGCCGTTCGGAATAAAGTGAACACTAACGATTTAACCTTCGAAAAATATCACTAGCCGTTACTACATATAATTCAACATTACCGATAGTCACTTTACTGCTTGTATGGTTGGCAACGAAATAACACAACATAGTTCCGTGTTTATTCGTATTTAAATACAACAATACTGAAACAAAATCAACCGATAGCAATATAGTTGTATTTTATATAATTAATAAACTTCTTTTTTATCAAACTACGTATGTACCTATCGACTGAACAATTTATCTTACATGCGCAAACATAAAGTGACGAGTCCCAGGAGGTTAGACTTTTCCCGTCGTTAGCTGCTACACGCGGAAAGATACGAATTGGCTGGAAATAGATCTTTAGCAGGGCTTTTTCGAGTGCTCACTTTATTCCGAACTGCCTATAGAAGAAACTAATAATCCTTGCCCTGTTTAGCTATAGGTTTTAAGTTGCACTACAGTACTGTCAACATTTTTTCTCGAAGATACATCTCCCGAGATATTTCACGTTAGTTTCCGAACATTCTGTTTACTGAATCTAATACACTGAAAAAAATACTTATCAGTCACTGCAAAATATTTTGTTAAAATTGACCTTATCAAATTATTTTGTAGCGGTTACAAAATTTTTTTGTAGTCACTGCAAAACTTTATTGGGGACAGCAAAATTTTCTTGAGGTCACTACAAAAGAAATTTGGTAAGGTCCATTTTAACAAAATATTTTGCAGTGACTAATAAGTTTTTTTTTCAGTGTAGTTAAATGGGGCTGCGGTCGATGGACTGGCTAGAGCACTCGCCTCACATCAAATATGTCCGGGTTATATTCCCGGCGGGGTCGGTCTCCAGATTTTCACATGCGGGAATCTTACTGGACGCTCGTCGGAGGGTTTTCTCAGGGATCTTCCGTTTCCCCTGCCTCTCTCATTCCGGCGCCTCTCCAATGTAAGTCCGCATTTCATGTCAGCCTCCAGGGCAAGCAAATTGCAATAGGAACGCCCAGTCGTAAATCTTCATTGTGCTATACCCTCGTCATCGGGTGCCATCCTCAAATTTTATTTATTTATTTAATGGTAAAAGGAAAGTTCAACGAACATTTCCGAAGTTAACGAAGCTGTGCGCATTGTTAGAAGAGGGTAAGTAGGTAAATAGGGCGTACTGTTCCATCGATAGAAAGATCCTCAGAGATGGAATCAGTATCTTGGAAACAGAAAACGGAGACGGAAATAGATATAGTTAGGAACCGTCGCAGCATTCTTTTGTAGAGAGAGGCTGAAATCAGAATGGTTGGACTGAGAATCATTCCCGAGTCCTAATAAATGCAAGTCGTATTTTTTACTATTGAGTTACCTCACAACCTGCGTAGTCTGAAGAAAAAGTAACTGAACATATCTCCAAAGACTACTCTCTCCAAGTGATATACGTAGAATCGTACACACGAAGGAGAAATTAACATTTTGCAAAATCTTCGTACAAACACAAATATAAATACTTTCTCCATGACCGGCAACACAGGCGTCAGAGAAAGAGAGAGAGAGAGAAAGAGAGAGGAAGAGAGAGACGAAAAAGCCTATCACTATTCTTCCTAGAACTTTTGACAGACATGTAGGTAACTAACTTCCTTACTTCTATTACTATCAGCGACAACAGTTTTTGGAGAACGAATTTCAACGAAGCTTTCGCGTGGCTGCATGGAATGTACTTGCTTGAAACGTGAATGAAACCGTAGAAATTTTGCTAGATGACCTCACCGAAATTTTCCTTCCGTATACTGTACAGTCAAGTATAAAATATTGTTTCCGTTGCTTCTCACTGACTTATCAAAAACGTGATTGTAATGTTGAGTTTCACCACGTCAATAGATTTACTTAATATTACGAATTAATTACCAACGTCCTACAGTCATCTAGTAGTACTCCCGAGTCCTCTTCTACATTCACTCCACTACTTCCTAACCACCGCCTCATACCAACGTGTCCTCTGAAGCAGACTTGTCGTCGCTGGGCGTGGGTTGTAAAGAGTCGTGATCTTGTCTCAGTGAAAGTTCGCACCCGACATCTAATACGTCTCAATTAATGATTCACGAGTATGATAACACGGTTTCTGTGATCAATTGTAGGCAAAAGGTGGTAACGGGCGCTTATGGAAACCTTACTCGGTTTACTTCATAGAGTATACATTAATCTAAAACCAATCGGAAACCTTGAGCTAGTACAGTCTAACGCAGTCCGAAAACACTAAGTACTCAACTTCGCCGGATCTACTCAGGTCTACCCTGCTAAGAAGTAGGGTAGATTGCCTCCAGCAAACGGGGGGGGGGGGGGGGGG
>PNEQ01067748.1:0-10908 GCA_003012365.1 Medauroidea extradentata | reverse complement strand
TTCTTTCTTGTAATAATAAACAAATGGATGTAGAGTGGCCTGGCTTTTTGCCCAATGAGCAGATTGGATTTCATCCTGAATTACAAAAGAGTAATTTTCTGCAAAATCAGCTAGGACCAGGCACTCATATTTAGTCAAGTTCTTCTTCCTATCTTTCAAGGACTGAGATTGAGACTTACTAATATAATGATGTTTTTTCGAAGAAACTAACTTTCCTGCCAGATCTTCCATGAATTCATCTCTTGGCATCACAGTTGTAACCATTTCTGCTCTATCAACAGTAACTCACTGTTTGTAAACAATATTGTCAGGCAAAGAATCACTTTCTTCGATCCCAGTAAACAACTCTAGAAAAACCCCTTTTCCTGGGCATTGTTGGCATTCACCCATCATACACAAGTAGTTCTTCGAATCACACACTATCATGTTGAGCAATTCTTTGTAGTCTACATTCAGTCTGGCTCCATCAATCATAAGTTTTACATTCTGATGGTAAAGACACACACATACAGTGTGTGTACCTGATGCACCCGCTGAAATGCACCACTTTGGTCTCAGTTCGCAAAATTTTGACCTACCTATCTTGAAAGCTGGATACTGGTTCTTAAACAGCAGATAGAGTTCATTTAGGTTGTTCAAAAGGAGTCTCTTTTGTTTGTGGACTTTTTCACCATTGATTGTCACAGCTACAAAGTCTTTTCTTCCAGAGCAAATACGACTGTTATCATCTCCATAAAACTTTTCCACTTCTTTTGTAATATCATCAATAATTCCAGAACTTTGCTTTTTGCCTAAGTGAGGTAAAATTCCCTGTTCGTTCACTAACTTTCTTGTAGTTTTGACAAGACTCTCTGTAACTTTAAATTCATTCATTATTTTCTCACGAGACCAGGAGGTAGGAAGAAGACTGATAATTCTTACTTTGTCTTCTTTGTTAGCTGTAAGAGTTTTAGCTTTCAATTTTTCAATCAGATCTTGAAATTCTGATGAAGGTACTTGACAATTGTCTTTATCTTGAATATCTGTATCACTTTCTCCAAAACACAATTTCAACTTCTTTACTGCTTCTGATACTCTATCTGCTTTGGAACTGATTGCCAGATTTCGTTTCCCAGAACTGAGTTTTCTGATCTTAGATCAGGGTGGCTACAAACTGTTGGGAATATAATTCCCTGACTTTTCCCACCCAAATTGAAAATTTTCCCTGACCTAATAAAATTTTTTAACCCAATTTTTTATGCTTTATAAAAGAAATCATTTTTCTTTGTCCAATTCAATGCACTTTGCACATAGTACAAGTTTTAATGTACTACTAATGAAAAATTTGTGTTGTTTCTAAACCATTCTTGCGATTGGGCAAGTTGAAAATCAAATAAATATTACGGACATACGCTATAGCAGCAAACTGTGAGTCAAAGAAAACCAGACAATACATGCAGACAAACAGAAAAGTAAACAACCAAAAGCATCCTTATGCTTGTCTGCAAGTATTGTCTGGTTTTGTGTGACCATTTGCTGCAATTATGTATGTCCAAAATACTTCTACGATTTGTATAATTTGCATGAAAAATGCATGCCTCAGAAAACACTGATTGCATAGTAAACACACCAACAACATATTTTGTGTGCTCTATTTTTGCAAGTTTTTTAAGTATGCCTATAATAATATAAACATTAGAACTGAAAGTTACAATTCTTAAGTACATTTTGACTGTAAAAAATTTACAGTAATACTTAACTTATGGCTTCTCACAATCGACAAATTAACAGGCCTACCACATGAATAAAATATTTGTGTAAAACTTCTTATCTTAGGAAACACAGATTCATTACACAGTTTACACAATGTAAACAATATACTTTGCGTACTCTAATCCTGCATGTTGAAATAAAATAATTAAACCAAAATTACAACAGACAGTTGCGACTACAGTAATTCATTTAAATTGATGTCAAAAATTCAGAGTAATATAATCGTTACATTGGGAAATTAAATTTACAATTTCATGTAGTACACAAATAAATTACGTGTGGAGAAAATTCCCATCCGATAAACATATTTCATGATTACATACTACGTACAATCAAAAAGCCCAGTACTATACAAAATTACACAAAAAAAATCCGTGGAAAAATGTAATTTTATGAGTATTGTAGAGGTACTCACTGAGAGATTCTGTGAAGTGTGCTTGCCACAAGCATGTAAAGCAGTACTTTAATCAGTTTTTTGTAACTCTACAACCTAGCTCTCATTTCCCTCCCCCCCCCCCCCCCAGAGGGGTTTCTCTTCTATCTCCAGCCATGTAAAGTTCTTCCCCCTTGACGCCTCACCCATCTTATATTCACAAGCAAGCACACACTGTTGCTCTAAAAATAGAATTCCATCCGCCCTTTCTACCATCCCTTCTTTCCAATAGGCGACTGTGTGTTACAAATTAAAGTTGATGAAAACAACAAGAAAGGAAGAAAAATGCATGGCAGGATGCAAGTTTGCTTTCTCATGTTACAAAATATATATATGTATCGTTTTACAAGCCGGTAGCTGCTTATCACACTAACGGAGTATAGCGCACTAAAAAAAAAATGCCGACATGTTATCAACCTTTCGCATTAGAAGGAAGCATCTGGGGGAGGGGGGGCCTAAGAGAGAGACGAGACACATGTGTACGTAAAAAAAAAGCCGAAGCAGACACGTTATCAGCCTTCAGCATCAGCAGGAAGCGTCGAGCAGTAAACAACTGAATATATTACGGATAAAAGTGGCGTATGTGACGCAGCGGGCCCAGCTACTTATGGCTTTCTTCCCCGGGGTTATGGTATCGTGATGTCCGATGAAAGGCACCATGTGAACTTGCATCGGATCACAACAAACACGACCATAAAGATGGTTATATTTACACAGAAACTTTATCTCATGATATCTGCAAACTGTCAAAATTTCTCTATTCACACTCAATTGCAACAGATTTTTATCTTCCTCACTCAATTCACTTACCAATTTCAATTTGGTAGGCACATTACCATAAACATTTCTGTGGCATTGTTCTGAAGTGGAAATTCCTATTGAACAGTTACCTTCCATACTGAAATGCAAACAATAGCAATAAGACAACAAATCCAAATATTACACAATGACTAGTTAATGTGCAGTGCTCCTTATAGTACAGGTATGATAATTAATTACATCAAATTGGATAAGAAAGTTATTTCTATCTTTCTAATGGGCGGGCAGTAACATGACTTAAGAGCTTTTAAGGCTAACAACCTAAGAGAATTTAAGCCTAATACAACCTATGAGTAAGGCATAATTTCACACACTTTATTTTATTTTTCCTGCACTCACAGTTAAATCTCAAGGTCCAAATTTTTACAGAAGTTTACCATCATATAGGACTTCATTCTGGTGTAATCTCAAATTTTTATCAGTTTGCCCACCAGAGATATTTAGGTGCAAAAAATGTCGAAATTGCAAAATGTGGGAAGTTGACGAGCTCATAGAAGCCAAAGGAAATATTTCTCAGGTTTCATTTTTGGTATACAAAGCCTACTGGTAGAGAGGAATTTCCTGTGTGAATTTCAACTCTGAGACTTGAAGCCTTCCTTTCACTACGGGCCACTGAATTTCGTATTTTTAACCCAAATTTGGCCTATATTTGTATCCACTTCTCATACACAAGAATAGTAAAAATAATTATTTTTAATACTATTACTTCAGAACATGCTGGGTACAGTGGTATTTGATTCATAACTCTGGATTCAGCCAATTAAAATTTATTACAGTTCCCCCAAAAGCCTGCAAACATCAAAATTCATGACAACAATTGACCTTACGCATGGCTACTGGCAAATACCCCTAATGGAAGAATCGAAACAATATACTGGTTTTCTGTTTCGAAATCAACAATATGTATTTCAAGTACTTCCTTTTGGCCTGTACAATGCGGTAGCACAATTCACGCAGTGTATGAATCTCACTTTAGGTGAAGACTGTCAAGAATTCGCAAGATCTTACGTGGACGATATTTTAATTACCTCAGAAACTTTTGAAGAACATTTACAACATCTGAATACTGTTCTAACTAAATTACGAAATTCTGGAATGATAGTGAAGTTGAAGAAAACAATGTTTTGTAGGGAAGAGGTACCTTTTCTTGGCCATATTCTTACGCCTGCTGGCAATCGTACAGCGCCAGATAAACTGGTGGTCATAAAACATTTTCCTACACCACGAAACATTAAGCAGTTGAGAACCTTCCTTGGGATAGTAGGTTCCTATCGCAATTATTCGGACAAGGTTGCCAGTACTGCTCTACCATTGTTTGAACTACTGAGAAAGGAAGTTCCTTGGGAATGGAATGACGAACGACAGCAAGCATTCGTGGCTGTAAAACAGTTGTTTTTGCAAGAGCATGTTATTAACCATCCTAAACAAGGTGTTCCTTATTACTTATATACTGATGCATCAGCTTATGCCCTGGGAGCTAAGTTAACTCAGTTAGACGAAGCAATGGTAGAAAGGACAGTTGCCATGGCTAGTCGAACGTTAAGTAAATCAGAGAAAAATTATTCGGTCACTGAAAAGGAAATGCTTGGTATTGTATGGGCTCTGACCAAATACAGAAATTTACTGCTTGGAGAAAAGATCAAGCTTCAAACGGATCATCAAGCTCTTTTAAGCCTAAGAGTATTGGCAGGATTTTCAGCAGTCGTTTAACCAGATGGTCTTTACTAGTGCAAGAATTCGATTTGGAGTATCACCACATTAAGGGCGCTAATAACATCGCAGCTGACTATTTAAGGAGAATTCCTGACGTCGAGTTTGGTCAGTGCAGTAAGAAGCCAAATGAATTTATAGTAGCTCAAGTAAAGAAGTCGCAAGCTACAACAGTCAACTGGTCAAGAAGTTTTGAAGGTATTAAGGAGGATCAACATGCAGACACCTTCTGTGAAGAAATTTTTGAAAAACTTAAGAACATTCCTAAAGAGCATCGACTTAACACAATGTTTTGTGTAACTGAAGAAGGCATTCTGTATTACAATGGGTATTATAATGCTATGTTTGAAGATGAATGGAAACTTATAGTGCCAGAAAAATTACAACTTACTTTGGTAATAGATACTCACGAAATGTTAGGCCACGTGGGCATTAAGAAAGCGTATGAGGCGTTGAGACGCAAATTCTTCTGGAAAAGAATGCAACTAATGGTTACTAAAGCATTATGTGCTTGTGAGCTATGTCAGAAATGTAAACATTGTCAAGAAAATTTGATGGGCGAGATACAACCTATTATACCTAAGAATCCTCTTGACTTAATTTCCGTTGATATATTTGGACCATTGCCGAGGTCCAAAGCACGAGTTGCTTATGTATTTGTAGTTATGGACATTTTCACTAAATTTACGAAACTATATGCGATTGTACAAGCTAATTCTCGCACAGTGCTCAGTAAACTTAAGGATTTTGTGAAAGAAGTTGGACAGCCTCGCTGTGTTTTGTCAGACAATGGAACTCAATTCACAGGAAAAATTTGGCAAGAGGGCACAAGAAAACTGAATATTTTGCCCACAAGAACGGCAGAACGACATCCACAAGGAAACCCAGTGGAAAGGCGTATGAAGACATTAGGTAATATTCTTCGTATATTTTGTCACTCGTCTCATCAAAGTTGGAATGATAAACTACCTTTGGTTGAGATCGCTATGAATCATACTGTTCATGAATCCATTTCTGTAACCCCTTGCGAAGCACTGACAGGCCAACCATCGGAAATTTTTGATTCATCTATACTACCCGTACCTCCGGAAACAGTAAGAAAGATGAGAGTTTCAAAAGCAGTTTTTCGTGAGGAAGTGAGGAAATTTATAGCACAAAGACTGATATTTGTTGCAGAAAAGATACAGAAATATGCCAAGGTGTCGAAAATCATCAATTTTAATGTGGGTGATCTGGTATTAGTAAAAAGTGCTAATGTTAGCAAATTCTGGGATCACATTTCAAAGAAGCTTTCACCTCTACATTCTGGACCTTTCCGTGTAGCAGGTGTAATTAATAAGAATGCTTATGAATTAACTTGTCCTAAAACTGGAAAAATAATCGGCACTCATAATTTGGCAAGTTTGAGGCGATATTTTGTTCCGTTAACAGTGTAAATACTGTAATAATTCGTTAAAACCTGAAGTAAACAACTAGGCTAATGATTTTGAAATAGATTGCATATTCTTCTGAGAAACTTGAGTATAATGTTGTGGATATTCACATTTTATTTTATGAATGAAGAAAGGGTACATTATTTGAATTATTGATAAGTGTGGTTTATAGGTGAAGTGTAGTTCCGCTATTAGGAATAATAATTTTGAAGCCACGCAATGTTCGTACCTTACTCCCCAGTTCTGTGTCTAGACAGATATCCACGAAGAGTTTCGAAAAAGGAGAAATTGGACAAAGTATAGTATCGCTATGATATACAAGATGGATTTAATGGAAATGTATCAAAGAGAAACAAATTTTGACTGTAACACAATAAAATGTAATGTGTCTAATAGATATTCACTGGACAAGTCCTATTAGGAAAAGCTGAAACAAGAAGAAAATAAAAGTTATGATTTGTTGCTAGGGAAGATGAAGTCCATGTCTGCAATTGGATTGCTTTCACAGCCGGTTCAAGAACATTTTGGATTGGTATGTCCTGGGACAGCTTCATTGTCATCTCGTGAAATCGGAAATCGTCTCACAGCGCAACCTTCCTGGGGATGACTACACGGAGTGCTCCTTCATCTTCTTGTAAATACTGGGTGCAAGGTTCCTCTGGCAGAACATTCAATAATGCTGGGTTTCTCTCCTTCAAGGACAGCCAACAGAGTGGCAGCTTTTTGGATCCAGAATCAACACTTCAAGTGAATGCACATGTGTTACTGTGTTTAATTTTTTGTTTCTAATGTCTAGTTTTATTGTTTTCAATTTAAAAAAAGGTGAAAAGGAAATATTACAGGACAAATAATAACTTTAAATATTATATCAAATATATTATGTAATTTAGAGTAGGTTTCAAAGAAATTTTAAATTTTAACGCAACATTTGTTTTTAAATTTCACTTTTGTGCTACAAGCTAACCATAATTGAAATTTAGCGGCGCTTTCTGTAACGTTTGTAAATTCAAAATTTGTCTTAGATATTTATGTGATGTAATTTGAAAGCTATAATTTCAATTTTATTTATTACTTGAAAGTTTGTTTAAAAAATTACTTATTTCATAGCTTCATTTCAGATCACAGTGATATGTAAACATTTCTCTTTGGTTGAGGTAATCTATGGCTGTATATTGTTTGGAAGTATTCGGAGAAGTAAATTAAAATACCTATAAAAAATGTGAAATATTGAATTCTGTACTTATAAATAGTAAAATGGCATGTGAGCTGGAAGAGAAGCTGTAAACATCTAATTCATAATTGATGTGAGATAAGTACCTTTTATTCTGAATGATTTATTGTGTTTCATCAGCAAGCAGATAACTTTTATTTAATTTTTCTCATTTTTTTGGTTTCTTTAATCTATGTTTTCAAAATTTTACCCGATACACCTAAGTTAAAATGAAGAGAAACTCATTAGCTCTACTAAAATTATATAACAGCTAGACCGTGGCATTTAAAATGAACCTTATTTGTATAAACATCCAGAAATGTTACATCACAGATAAGTCTATCTAACCTGGAGAATAATAAATAATGTCGGCAGCAGTATGATTATGACTTCAGAATAGAACTATTTGTGTAGGAAACGTTTATTATGTGGAGATCCCTGTTTGAGGCATTTTGGTACGAATACATATTCAAGACTCGATGCGCTGATTAAAACTTTAAAATACGTTAGAAAACAAACACGGTAGTAAGCACATCTAAAACAAACTTCGTAAGGTTTTTCTCGTAAAATTTAACTTAGAAAATGTCTGCCAACGAATTCCATGAAATAATTCACAAGGTAGGAAAGCTCTTGTGAAGAATTTTGTAAGCATGCCCAAATTATTAATAACTTTAGTAAGCTAAACATTATTTTGGTGTACTGCATTGTCAAAGTCTGTACGGAAAGTGGTCAATAAGTGAAATTATATAATTTACAATCCTAGACCTAGCAAGATCACTCTTCTTATAAAACTAACGTGTAATAAACCGCTACCTTTAAAACCAAAACGATACAACAAACACATTAGCACAAAACTTTCTTCTGTATAAATACAGTGCTTAGTGTACGTGCTATGAGTTTGTAAGTGTTTCCATTGTACTCAGCAAATTAATAAATGGTAGTAAAAAATTTTGAAGCTTGAGTGATCATTTGTTTGGCAAGAGGATTCGCAACATCAGGTAGATCATAGGCTTTTTTTTTACCTACAATTTTGGAATGGACATTTTCCTGCCAATTTCTGTCAACATGCCATGTACAGGCAGCACATCCCATTACATTTTGCCAAGCATTGTAGTATGAAATATCATCATCTGACATGAACACTAGTGTCATGATGCTTCCACTGAGTTTATCTTTAAATACTTTAAATAGTATGGTCCAAATCAGTATGTCTTTACTATTGGAAATGCAAAGTGCTTCTGGAATTCCACAGCCAAACTCGTCAACAACAATTACTGTTGTCAATACAAAATTTTCTGCTGGCCAATTTTTTAAGCATCTTCATCTGAAAACTACAACCCTACCAGCACACAGCCATCCTGAGGATGTCCGTAGGATGTGGGAACTGTCGTCCCTAGGACGTCCTTGGGAAGTTCATTTCAAGTCCTTTTTATGTAGGAAAAGTTCATGGAAAAGTACTACCTACGGACATCCCTAGGATGTCTGGCATACACATCCCTGGGACATCCCTAGGAGCTCCCTGGGATCTGTAATAAACACATCCCCAAGACATCCCCAGGAGCTCTCTGGGATCTGCATTGAATGCATCCCCAGGACATCCCTAGGAGCTCCCTGGGACCTGTATTAAACACATCCCCAGGACATCCCTAGCAGCTCTCTGGGACCTGTATTAAACACATCCCTGGGACATCCCTAGGAGCTCCCTGGGACCTGTTTTAAACACGTCCCTGGGACATCCCTAGGACCTCCCTGGGACCTGTATTAAATGCATCCCTGGGACATCCCTAGGAGCTCCTTCCAGCAGCAAAAGTAAAAGTTTAGTATTCAACACAAAAGAAAACAAATGTATTTGTTTTGGTTACGGTATATGTAAACTTAGTATTTAACACACAGTCAAATACACATAATTGTTAATGTAGCCTCTTAAAATCTTTTGAATAAACAATTCGTCTGTAATAACATTTTTTAAATGCTTCAACTTCCAAAAGTCTACCAGTAATAATAAAATATGTGTGTCGAAATTAATAAATTTACCAATTTCTTAAGGCATATATAAATGTTATGAATTATTTACTAAATTAATTGCAACAAACCTCATGTATATTTAAAAAATAACGTGAGCTATCTAGTGGTCATATTAGGAAGTTGCCTAGAAATCCACTACGTCCGTGGGAGCTCCTGCTCGGATATTCCAGGGAGCACCTGCTCGGACATCCCAGGGAGCTCCTACTCAGACATCCCAGGGAGCTCCTGCTCGGACATCCCAGGGAGCTCCTGCTCAGACATCCCAGGGAACTCCTGCTCGGACATCCCAGGGAGCTCCTGCTTGGACATCCCAGGGAGCTCCCTGTAAGGACATCCCTGGGAGCTCCCCAGATGAGGAATTTAGGATGACCCAAATTCATCTTCCAAGGAGCTTCCTGGGATGTGATGTACTTTTCAAGGAGGTACTTGGGACGTCCTAGGGACTTGGTTTTTCGGAGATCTCGGACATCCGAAATATCCATCCTTAGGACATCCCGAGGACTTGCTGTGCTGGTAGGGAAAAGTCATCACTCGATAGACATTCTTCTTTAGTGCACGTTCCTTGTGGCTTGTAAAATATTACAGGATTTTCCTCATCTTTCAGTGTGTTCATAAGTGTACTGTATTTTCTACTTAATTGGTAAAATAAGGGTTGCCACCCTTTCGTAAACATTTACGTGAATTGTGGTCATGGGTAAGGAATGAAAATAGCAAGACATAACTGAGTCCTTTTAGTGAGAAAGCCTCAGATACACCAACATCCAAAAAAACATACAAATTTTATGTAATGATTCTGAGGTTAGCTAAAAACTTGATGCCGGCTGATAAAAAGTCGAGTGACTAAGCTCCCCTCCCAGCAAGGCGATTCTGGTTCAATCTCCAAATTTCCGCATGAATTGAGGGAAATGTCTGGCTGTCAGCACCAAGTATACTTGTTTAAGTTATATTTTCTTGATGTGAACAATACTTGTATGAAATTTGAGCTGTTTAAATTTTAAAAATATGTTTATTTCACGGCATCAGACACATTACTGGGTTTACTTTGTTTGTGTAACTCTAAAATATAATATGTCCTGGTGGTTAAATTTGTAATTATGTAATTTATGCCTTTAGTAACAAAATAAAAGCTTATGCCTTTGATTAAATAAATGTTAATTGGCTAAGATATATTAGTATTTGTAAAGAAATTAGAACAAACGAAACATCTTGAAATTGGGCTAATTTATTAACTCGAGGTTCCTTAAGCATACGCCTATAATCCTTCTCCGTTCTGCTCCACATCACCTGAATCTTCTCACTATATTTCCCTCTTCCTCTTCCTCAATACTGTTGCGTGCCATGTTCCTGGAGGCCAGTGGTCGGCGGCTGTTTCGTAACACCCTGAGGGCTGGCCGATGATTCAAAGCCCGGGTGGCTCATAGTGGGAATCCCGCCGAACCTACGTCATAGATACCTGTCCCAACTGCGTCTTAACCCTTCGAGGGCGGCGGACGTGACTACTAGCACATCCGAAACATGATGAAATA
>PNEQ01067739.1:0-12656 GCA_003012365.1 Medauroidea extradentata | reverse complement strand
TATATATGAAAACATAAAAACATCATTCTGTTTATTTTTACTAGCATTATTTATAGCCCTCAGTCTCCTCTTTGCAATGAGATAACACATGACTTTGTATCTTTTATGGATATCAAGATATTAAACAATACAAAAACCCTTGAAAATGTAAATTTTGGTACACGGTACCGGCCATTTTGTTCTGTAAAATCAAAATGAGTGCAGATAAAAATCAATAACTTTGGGTTTGCACTGTTGAAATATGTACATTATGTGTGATAAAATTTCAAATTTTTTCAAAATGGGTCAGCAACCAAAATAATTGAAATTGGGTGATTTTCCATGGAATGACCCATAACCTTATTTTCACCAATTTGTTGTTCTGACTTTATTGAAGTACAGGTTCCCCGAAATCAAATCAGATCTAATGTTTAACGTTTTCAAAATTTAATCCTGGCATGCGCTAGTCCTGGCAGTCGAACACGTTGGGTACAGTGATTGATGGTATTTTCAGAATGTGGCCTTTGTTTACTTATTTTACTATTCGTTTGGTAAACCTAGTATGCGGAAGTGCGAACATTTCGATGCGAATACCAATCGCAAACCGAGACTGAGACTCGGAATGAAAATACAAACAAAATCTGTACTTTCCGTGGTCACTTTACAATCCAGCCTCTGGAGGACCAAAATGTTTAATTAAGAAATTTGTAACGCACAATTAACCAAGATTTTTGTCCATCATTACAGTAATCAACAACAACAACAAACGAAAGCATGCCACTGTCATTGGTACCAACAAAACTTCAGACATAGGAGTTCCAAACATCACTGTATAGAATATACAATAAACACTAAATATGTTTGTTGCAATGGGAAATTACAATTACAATTTATTGGTTTGTGGACATACACCATTGCTCATGTTTTGCTGATCAAACTGGTGTCAGAATGACAAAGAACAAAAAAGAAAAGGAACAAAGTACTATATAAAACACACAAAAAATCCCAGAGAAATTTTGTCAGTTTTTTTACTTTTCTTATTAATTATTACATTAGACAACAAATAATTGAAGGGAAAAAAATGGTCGAAATCGACACAACACCGAGACAAAAATGACAGACACAAATATAGAACCAGATTCCTAATATGAAAAAAAGGATAAAGACAAAAACAGTGAATAGCGGACAGCAAACAAAAGACAATAGACAACACAACACCAGTTAAAAACAACGAAAAAAATGCAGCATTTCGGGAATAGCGATCTATTCCCGTCTTCAGGCTGAGACACAGCTGGTTGGAACACCGAGATGCGAATGAAGTTCGCCGCCGCCACCGCTTATCATCACTGGGGACAGGCCCAGCTGCAGACCTGCCCCCCTCAGTGCGGGGGTAACATTGCTGTCACCCAAGCCCTACACTGTCTTAGGGATTCCAGGAGGTTTTCAGGCCTCCCTTTACTCCCTCTTGTCAGGTAGCCTAGGCAGGAGGAGGGCTTCCTGCAGTGGCACTACTAAGCCGAAGCTTTTCGCAACACTCGTCCACCCCCTCCTGATTCGGTAATGGCAGTTTTAGGCGGATTGTTGGCAGTTTCCTGGCTCTCGGCTGACCAAACCAGGACCGCATGGCACGGCACACAGCCCCAGCAAGACCTCCGAGAGAGGACCCTCTGTTTCGGCAAAGGTCAGGGCAGGACTCCCTGGGGTTTTGTCGCTCGTAACTGGCACCATCTAAGCTTTTACACCCCGGTACCGGCCGGCTGCGACTTGCCCAGAGCACCCACCCCTTCCTCCGCTTCTTGGGTTCCTGCGCGCATTGATGCTCTCCTGGTCTCCATTAAGGGTTTTAGGCCTCAAAGCCAGCAGAACACATCCACGCACATGGTTGTCCAGTTCACGGGATTCCACAGTGCACTCGTGCAGCATACTCAAGTCCCCCAGATCTGTCCGCCCTAGGGGAGAAAGCCCCCCAAGGGTTTTCGTCTCCAAGGGTCCCTCGGCAGCCCGCAAGAGCGCCAGCCTTGTGGTAATTTTACAGCTGGTTTTTTTCTAAATGCCCGTTTTTTTTTCGGTAGTGAGTTGGTGACTGGAATGGTTAGAGTTTTCTCGTCATCTTGGTGGTGAATGGTGTCTGAAATGTTGTGGTTCTGAAACTAGAATTTTGATTAATTTTCTGCTGGTCATCTTGGTGGTGAGTGGTGACTGAAATGTAATGGTTCTGAAAAAGAATTTGGATTAGTTTACTGCTGGGCATCGTGGTGGTGAATGGTGACAGAAATGTTATGGTTCTGAGACAGAATTGTGATTTGTTTACTGCTGGGCATTGTGGTGGTGAGTGGTGACTGAAATGATGTGATACTTTTTTTTCTCAGTTCTCCCCCTTTTTTCTCTCTTTTTTTAATTTTTTTCATTTCCTGGTTTTTTTATTAACAGCTGAAATCTGCATCTGCTCCTTTTCTATGTGTGTCATTGGTGGTGATTTAAGTTTTCTTGTCTTTGTTGGGTATGTGACTGTTTTTATGCTGTTTCTCTATTTGATTTTTATTGTAATTTTGGTCGCTTTACCTTCTGTGTCAAGTCTATGTCGTAGTTTCCTAACTGTCTGATCCGTGGGTTTGTGTGTAGTCCTGTGTTGTTATAAAATGTCGCATTTCTGTCTGTTATTCTGTTTAGTATTTTCTCTATTTTGGCTGCATCATGTAGTTCATCTGTTGGTGTCAGTATTGTCGCTCCCATGGCAGCTCTTAGTACTTTGTTCTGTAGTCTTTGTAGTGAGTCTATGTGGTATCGCGCCGAATTTCCCCAAACCTCGCATCTGTACAACATGGCTGATCTCATTATGGATTTGTAAATGGTTGTCTTTGTTCGGCTAGTCAGGTTTTTGCTTTTAAATAAGGCATATATTTGTATGTATTTGGCTATTGCACTTTGTCTGATTTTCTTTGTGTGGTCTTGCCATGTAAGTTTACGGTCTATCGTAAGTCCCAGGTAGTGTGTTGTGTCCTTGTAGGGTATTTCGTCTCCGAAT
Organism: Medauroidea extradentata; assembly: GCA_003012365.1. Classification (NCBI taxonomy): domain Eukaryota; kingdom Metazoa; phylum Arthropoda; class Insecta; order Phasmatodea; family Phasmatidae; genus Medauroidea; species Medauroidea extradentata. The sequence continues at coordinate 9,652 of PNEQ01067739.1, read as the reverse complement.
AAGGTCAGGTTTCTGTGTGGTCTAACTGTTCGTTTTTTCGTCATTATTAGTGAAGCCGCTTTCCCTGCATTTACTTTTATTCTCCATTTTGTGAGCCAGGTCTGTAGTCTTTCTAAGTGTTGTAGCGCCGTTGTCATTTATCTCAAGTTTTTTCCAGTCTTGTATATGAATGTGTCGTCTGCAAACATCAGTGTCGTTATTCCTTCTGTCATGGGTATGTCGGCTGTGTACGTGAAGTATAGTAGTGGAAATAATGTTGACCCTTGTGGTACGTCAGCATTTATTTGCCTCTCGTCTGATTCTGTCCTGTCGAGTGTTACTTTAAGTTTTCGCTCGGTCAGGTAGCTGTGTAGTAGTTTTATGTAGCAGTCGCTGTACCCTTGTGTTGTCATTTTGTGTAGAAGTCCAGTGTGCAATACTCTGTCGAATGCTTTTTCTACATCTAAGAAAGTTGTCAATGTGTAAGCTCTGTCTTTGTAACCTTCTCTCGCTTCTTGTCCTTTTTGGAATGTAAGAGTTACTTCCGCTGTCAGTGTAGTTAGTGGGTGTATTGTAGAGTGATGTTCTCGGAATCCATATTGTGTGTCAGGTAGTATATTGTTCGTTTCTGTTTCTGTCTGTAGTCTAGTACTGAGTATCTTTTCAAATAGTTTACTGGTTGTGTTTAGCAGACTAATTGGTCTTCTGTTTGCTGGAATCAGTGGGTTCTTGTCTGGTTTCGGTATTGTTATTACTAGCGCAGACTTCCAGTTTGTGGGAAAGAATTGTAAAGTTAGTATGGCATTGAATATGGCAGTTAGGAAAGTTATTGCTCTGTCTGGTAGGTGTCGTAGTGTCTCATTTGTGATTTTGTATGGTCCTGGAGCCTTGTTTTTTGGAAGTTATTTTATGTTCTGGAGAATTTCGGCATTATTTGTTAGGTCTGGTTGTGCTTGGTTAGGTTGCTGTAAGAAATGTTGAAATTGTTCTGTTATGTCTCTGGTGAATTGTTCATCCTGTGGGTCTTCGTTTGGTGTAAATTGTCTTTGTAGTGTGTCAGCTATGGCTTCTGTCTTTCCTTTCGGGTCATATATTGGTCCGTTCTGTAATTTTCCACATTTTGTTTGTGTTGTCTGAAGCATTTGTAACGTATGTGTCCCAAGATTGTCTACCTATTTCACTTAGTTTGCACCTCATTTGTGCTTTTTTCTTGTTGTACTCAGCTCTGTTGGCCGGGGTGCGGGCTCTTTGGTATTTGTGTCGCGCTTCTCTTTTCTCCGCAATTAGGATGTCTACTTCTGGGATGTGCTTGAAGTCTTGAAATAGTGGTCTTGGTCGTATTTTTGTTGTTTGTCTTAGTATGTCTTTTATTGTGTCATTTAGTATCTTGACTGTATTGTCTATGTCTGTCTTAGTTTGTATTGGTAGTGGGTCAGGTAGTGTTTCTGTTAGTTTTGTCTTGAATGCCTCTGAGTCATGTACTGGAATACCTGTATTTTTTGGTAGTCTGTAGTTGGTCAGTTGTAGTTGTATTTCTGTTAGTACTGGTAAGTGGTCTGAGTCCAGTTCGTTTAGTACTGTTAGCGTTATTTCATGTGGTAAGTTGTGTAGTATAATATCTAGTACATGTGGTTGTATGTTGACTTGGGATGGGTAGAAGGTAGGCTCAGTGGGTGCTATTATAAAGTAGTCGTGTCGTTCCACGTGGTCTTTTAGTCTGCGACCGTAAGTGTTTGTCAATCTGCTGTTCCAGTCAGTATGTTTACTATTTAAGTCTCCTGCTACTATGAAGAGTGTGTTGTGTGTAGTTTGTCTAGGTCCTCATCTGTTAGTGGGTTTCCTAGTGATCTATAAACTGCTATGCATGTAATACTTGTTCCTGCTGTCTGCACTGTAACTGTTGTTGCATCCATATGTTATATTTCTGGGAGTGTAATTTGGTGGTGCTGAATTGTGTTTTTGATTAGAATGGCTGTGCCTCCCTTCAGTCGTTTTGTTTGGTCATTTCTATATACGTTGTAGTGGTATACGTTTAGTCAGTTGTGTGGTTTAAGTCCTGTTTCGTTTATAAGTGAGATGTCCAGTCCATAGTTTTCAATAGTCTGTTCCAGTTCGTAGACCTGTTTCCTTACTCCGTTGGCATTCCAGTACATGAGTCGTAGAGTGGGAGGCATTTGTCGTTCAGTCATAGTGTTGTGCCAGGTAAGTCGTAATAGACTCTAGTTATGATTCTGCATCTTCGTCCTTTGTCTGTTGTTGCCCTGGCCAGTTCCATATAGGGTCCGAAGTGTGTTAATATGTCCAGTATTAGTGGGTCTTGTAAGAAGTCTAGCAGTTCTTTCAGTTCCCTTGCTGTGTCTGCAGCTGTTGTGCTGTTTTTGTCCGTGGTTCCTTTCAGTTGTCTGTTGTCCTTTGTCTGTCTTATTGTGTGTTCTGGTGGTGGTGGTGGAGGAGGTGGTGTTGGCTTGTGGGTGAGTGGGGGTGGTTTTGGAGTCTTGTGCGGGGGTGGGGTGGAGGAGGCATGGTGGTTTTGCTTGTGTCTGTATGTGTCTGTTGGGTCAGTGGTATGTTTCGTCTCTGCCAGTAGTTTCCTGTGATAGTCGGGAACTCTCTGGGGTCTTGAAGGTTTTGTGTCGTCTGTTGTACAGGTTCTGGCTGGTTGACTTGTCTTTATTTCTGTCTGTTGTTTTTTGCCTCTAGGTATGCTGTGCACTGTCTGTAGTTGGCTGGATGGTCGCCCTTGCAGTTTACACATTGTGCTGGTTTGTCCTGGGTTTTGTGCAGGTCTTTGAGTCATGTAGTTCTTTTTGTTAGTTAATCAGCTTTCATTAGTGACAGGATAGCATGAATTAATGAAAACCGAAAAGAAAACACAATTCACCCATTTTAAATATACTTTACAATTTTACACTTCCAGACTCCACAAAACATAATCCCCCACTTGCCGCCATTACAGAACAGACTCTTCCTTTTTACCGGGAAGAAAAGAAAAACAAACAAAAACAAAACACTAAACAAGTAAGAAAAACTAGAAACATAAGTCAACTACCAAGCGATTGTCAGTGATACCACTCACAAAAAATAAATTATACAAGCTGCCGTAAAAGGGGACAAAACAACTCTGCAATAATAAATGATAAATAGTCATTTGTCCAACACCCCTCCTCAATTTATCAAACTATCATACTAAAGATACTATCTACAATTCTCTTAAACCATTCAATTTTTGGTTTCACTCAATCCTAGACTGGCCCTGTGTCTCATGAAAGACTCAGATGTCAGTCCCTTAGTCAACACATCTGCATTCTGTTCGCCCGTTGGAATGTAGTTCACAGCGATTACATTACTTTGGTACAGTTCTTCAACAAACTTATACTTTATGTCAATATGTTTGAGACGTTTCAGCTCCCAGCTACCCAAGGCGCAGATACACGACTGATTGTCCTAAAAAACTGTGATGGGCTTACTGATCTTAACATTCAATTCTTTTATCAGCTGCATGAGCCAAAGTAGTTCCGAGGTAGCCGAGGCAAGGGCGACAAATTCGGATTCAGTGGTAGACAATGCAACTGTAGGTTGCTTTCTAGTTACCCAACAAATGACATCCCCGTACATCTCAAACAGATACACTGTCACCGACTTCCTGTCAGGTCTGTTATACACAATACACACATTATCCCTGTACATATAATGACACTTACCAGCTCGACATTGACTAAAGCCGAGAGACTTCGCATACTCACCGAACCTAGAGTTCCACTCTTTCGGGGCTTGTTTCAAACCATACAGCGTTTTGTTCAACTTGAGAACCATACCTTCCTTAACTTCTACCCCCTCAGGTGGAAACATAAAAACCTCCTCTTTCAAGGTTCCAACTGGTGGATGTGTAATTGCTTGTAGTTAGCCAAACACAACAGAGCCCTTATGGTCGTGAGTTTTGCAACAGGTGCATATGTCTCATTGTAATCTAAACCTTTAGACTGTGCACATCCCTTAATTACTAGTCTGTCCTTGTATCTCTCTAGCCCTCCATCTTAGTCACGTTTCAATGTGAACACCCATCTACATTTATCCCCTTTTTACCCTCTGGTAGTATTGCCTCATCCCAAGTCTCATTCTCCTTCAAAGATTTACCTCCTCCTCAACTGCTTTCATCCAGTAGCTCCGGTCAACCCTGTCCTTTAACTCATCAAAGCTTTGTGGCACCCCCTCACATAATGCCATTGCGTTCATTGCCATGAATATGTTACCTGCTGGCTGCAGATTGACACGAGCCTCTGTTTCTTCTATGGTTCCTACTGACTCCAAATTTTTACCCACTTGTTCGCAGGATACTCCATTTTGCCCCTCCTGAACCTTTCTGCTTTGTGGTCTAGATTCTTTCCTTAAGCCAATAACTACAAAATCCTTTAGATATTCAGGAGGTTTCCTGACCCTGCCTCTCTCAGTTTCCTCTCCATGAGACTCCTCAAAACACTTGAAATCCTCCTGTTCTTCTCCCGAGTTGTTTTCGTCCTTGTCTCCCACAGGGATTTGCCCTACATCTCCATCTTCCAACTCAAGATCCCAATAACCTTCCTCAAATTTATTCTTGGTCTCATCAAATTTTACACTACTTGCGACAATCACCCCTTTTAATTCTGGACACCATAGCCTATATCCGTTGTCAAAGTACCCTAGCATTATACACTTCCGACTGCGTGAATCAAACTTCCCTGTTCGCTCACTCTTAACTTTGTGCGCATACGCAATGCAGCCAAAAACTCGCAATTTCATCAGGTTAGGCCTTTCCCCGTACCACAACTCTGCAGGTAATTTCCCATCTGGCAGGGCTGTGGTTGGACTCCTATTCACCAGATATACAGCCGTTAGGGCTGCTTCAAGCCAAAACATTTTACCTAATTTCGAGCCTAGCATCATACACCATGCTTTATCCAGAATGGTGCGATTCGTGCGTTCTGCTACCCCATTTTGTTCCGGCACCCTAGGAATCGTCAGCTCGTACGTTATACCTTTTCCCTCAAAGAACTGGTTTACATCCTGATTGATATATTCCCCCCCCCCCCCACTATCGCATCTAAAACTACAGATCTTTTGACCAAACCTAGCTGTAGCCATGGCCTCATACAATTTTATGTAGTGCAAGACTTCCCCTTTTGTTTTTAAACCAAATGCGACAGTGAAATGGGTATAGTCATCTATAAGGGTTAGTATGTACTTCTTACCGTCCTGCGTACCGGGTGTGATCGGACCACATAAATCACTATGTACTCTCTCCAGTGGCCTTTTAGCCCTTTCCCTAGTGTACCTGTGGGACCCTGCCGTCTGTTTCCCCTCCATACAAATCGCACAAAGATCCTTATTACCCTCTTCAATTTTTCCAATCTCAGCAACTATTTTTGACAGCTTGTACAGATTTTGGTTACCAATGTGACCAAGTCTTGCATGTCATAATTCGACATTACTTACTACTGAGCATGCACTAACGTCACCAATATAGTTTGGTACAGTTACAGGCATTTTGTACAGATTCCCTTCTCTATTCCCAATTCCAACAACATTCTGGCCCTTCAGAATTGTACACTTACCTTTTTCTAACACCATTTTGAATCCTTTACTTTCTAACCTTGGAACTGAAATTAGATTATACTTGAGGTTTTCCACCAACAACACATCCTTTAACTCAAATTTCCTAGGCTTTCCATACACTAGAGTTTCTGCACACATATCACCTATTTCTTTGCACTTAGATACACTTCTGATTTAGCAACCCCTATCAACACTCGCTCATCCAAGTTTCTGTGGTTCATCACAGGGGTGTCTACCGACACAAGATGATCAGTTGCCCCCGAGTCTAAAACCCACACACAATTTTTACCACAGCTACCCTGTGTGACACACACTCATCAACTCACATAAAAAAACTGTACACAGGCACTTCTTCTTTGTTATCTTCAGCGAGGTGTGCAGTTCTCCGCTGGTCTCCACCTCCGTGTGTTCCTCTGCCTGCATCTGGTCCTCTTCCATGCCTTCCCCACCTGGCTTCCAGCATTCGTGTCTCTTGTGTCCTGGAGTTCCACAATTGTGACACTTAAACGGGAACTTTCCCTTCGCGAACGATCCACTGTTCTCCGACCTTGTTGCAGTCCCTGAAGGCACCCATCTATTTCCTGAGAAAGCCACAGGTTGGATGTCCTGGCGACTTTTACTCCCTTTTCTTTCCTTCTGGGCGGTCTCTTCATCTTCTATTCTCTGTCGAACATATTCGAGAGATAATTTGTCGGCTCCAAGGGTTTGTAATCCTGACACTACCCCTTCTAGCTCTTCAGGCATTGTCAACAGGAACTTGATTACAATCCCTTCGTCATCTAGCCTCTCGCCTGCAGTCTTCAGCTCCCGAACCAACTTATCGAACTTGAGGCAGTACTCACTGAAGGTTTCACTAGATTGCCTATACCTTGTGGTGTGGAGTTTCTTGTTCAACAGCATTCTGCTAGCTGCCCCTTTCTTTTCAAACCTGTACTGTAAGCTATTCCATAAGGCATATGCAGTAGCTTTGCCCTTGACATGTTCTAATTGGCTGTCATGGATTCGTTGAACTATGAAGTTTTTGCATCTCTTGTCTGTGCATTTGATTTCCAGTAATGCCTTTTCCTTTGTGACTTTTACTTCCTGGTCATCTCCATTTGCTGCAGTATATGGTGCTTGCCATTCCATCATTGGTTTTTCCAAGTGTTCCAGCAATTTCTTCTCATCCAAAAACGCCTCCATTATAAACTTCCAATCTTCAAAGTTATTCCAGTTAAACAGCGGCATTCTAAATTTGTCTTCTTCCATTCTGGTGACAATCTTTTGTAGCCTATGTGGTTACTTAACTTTTCTTTACCATACGAAAAATTTTCCACTACCTATCACCATTCTGGGCTCATAACCTGTTAGTTAATCAGCTTTCATTAGTGACAGGATAGCATGAATGAATGAAAACAGAAAAGAAAACACAATTCACCCATTTTAAATATACTTTACTATTTTACACTCCCAGACTCCACAAAACATAATCCACCACTTTCCGCCATTACAGAACAGACTCTTCCTTTTTACCGGGAAGAAAAGAAAAACAAACAAAAACAAAACACTAAACAAGTAAAAAGTACTAGAAACATAAGTCAACCACCAAGCGATTGTCAGTGATACCACTCACAAAAAATAAATGGCACAAGCTGCCGTAAAAGGGGACAAAACAACTCTGCAATAATAAATGAAAAATTGTCATTTGTCCAACACTTTTTTGTCGGTTTGTTTGCATTTTATGCATCTTGCTGGCCAGGTGCAGTTGTTCTTGGTGTGCCCCCATCGTTGGCAATTTGCACATTGTGGCATGTCATCGTTTCGTGGTATGTACCCCTCCCAGTACACTTTCGTGTTGTTGATTGCGTCAATGTTGTATAGTATGTCTTTTTCAATGTCTGGTACTATTACCTTGAAGATGCCCAGTTTTCTGATTGTCTGTTCCTGTCCTTGTCTGGTCTTGGCTGTGAACTGTTCCAGGTAATGAAGGTGGATGCCCTTGTCTTGTAGCTCCTGTCTGACTATATCTGAGTCAATAGTCGGAGGTAGTCCATTCATGATTGCTGCATGTGACCTTTCTTGTCTAGGTGAATATGTGTGGAAGTTGATTCCCTGGTCTTTCAATAGGTCCTTTGTTGTCATGTAGGTGGCGTGTGTTGTCGTGAGTACTTTTATTCCCTGATGTGTGAAAGTAATTTTGAACTGTTTTCCAATTTCAGCTGTCAGCAGGGAAATGAGTCTGTTGTAGTCTATTCTCTTGTCAATGATTATGGGTACCATGTACTTTGTCTCGTCCTCTGTTGTCTGTTTTGAGCTGCCCTGGAGCTGACTGTTGTTTGTCGCTGTTTTGTTTCTTGTCTCGGTACTTTTCTTCTGTCTGGTGTCTTGTCTGTGCATTGCCTCGTCATTTTTCTTTTGCACTGTCTCGGTGTCTGTGGTTTCTCTTTCGTTGTCTGAGCCTGATAGTGCATGATACTTGTTTTTTTGTGGCTAGTGGTTCAGGTCTCTGTGGCGTTTGCGTCAGTCGTCCTGTGATTTTGCCTTTTTTTTCTCTCTCAAATCCCTCGTTTGATCTTTCAATGTCTGTGTTAGTCTTAGTTGTGCTGTCTAGTCTTTTTGTGGGTCCTCCCGAGGTGTTCGCCATGTTGATGAGTTGTCTGTTGTTCGTCCTTCACGCCCCGAGGGGCGGCGCAGGGCCCCGAGCAACCCCCAGGCGCCCCGAGAGCGACTCGCGGCGAGCGAAGCACCCCCCGAGCGCGGCCAAGCCTTGGATGGGTGACCGTGGCTCGTGGCCAGTGCGCCACGCACACACGCAGGCACACGGGGCCGGGCGAGGCCCAAGAGTACCCCCCCCCCCCTCCGCCATAAAGTCGCTTGTAGTTGTTCGTGACGACTGGCTTGTCTTTGTCTCCCTTCTGGTCACCGATTGGCCGGCTAAAACGCGTCGGCCAATCAGAAGCGAGTAGCAGTTTTACCTGTCTGTAGTCCTAGTTTCTGTGTTGTTGTACTTGTGTTGCGTCTGTTTTCGTCGATTATTGTGAAAATATTTAGGTAATTTCTGGTGTTATCAGTTTTAATTTATTAATTTATTGATTCTTTATTACTGTACTACTGTTTGAAAGCTAATTTATATGCTGTTTAAGTAATATGCGGCGTTTAGTGTTAGGTTCACCACTGGAGTTGAACCCTAGCAGGCCTCCACCAGGCTCCTTTACTGTCTGCTGATTATGATTTACAGTTGTAAATATCTATAATTTGTAGATTGTAGTGTTGTCTGGTTATATATACTTGGCTTTTAAATTAATTGAACTGTTTAACAATATTTGTGTATTCCTACTTCCCTGATTTTTAATCGGTGATGTTAATGTTTTGTATCTTTGACTACTTATTTTCTAGCCCAGCCCGCGCCCCAGTACAGGGGGGGCTATAGAGCGCACTCAGCACTCGGGCTAAGCTACGTATTAAAATCCCTATCAGTGTACTGTCGCGAATCTGTTTCCCCCACTTGCTATCCTACAAGCTAGCTGTGCCGCTCGGAGCAGTGTTCCTAGGCGTCCTACTTCCTCGGCGACTCACGAGCGACCCTCAAGGCTATCCTGATCCCTGGTCCACCGCGTCTGGTGAATGAAGTTCGCCGCCGCCGCCGCTTATCATCACTGGGGACAGGCCCAGCTGCAGACCTGTCCCCTCAGTGCGGGGGTAACATTGCTGTCACCCAAGCCCTACACTGTCTTAGGGATTCCAGAAGGTTTTCAGGCCTCCCTTTACTCCCTCTTGTCAGGTAGCCTAGGCAGGAGGAGGGCTTCCTGCAGTGGCACTACTAAGCCGAAGCTTTTCGCAACAATCGTCCACCCCCTCCTGATTCGGTAATGGCAGTTTTTGGCGGATTGTTGGCAGATTTCCTGGCTCTCGGCTGACCAAACCAGGACCGCATGGCACGGCACACAGCCCCAGCCAGACCTCCGGGAGGACCCTCTGTTTCGGCAAAGGTCGGGGCAGGCCTCTCTGGGGTTTTGTCGCTCGTAACCGGCACCATCTAAGCTTTTACACCCCGGTACCGGCCGGCTGCGACTTGCCCAGAGCACCCACTCCTTCCTCCGCTTCA
>PNEQ01067738.1:0-12655 GCA_003012365.1 Medauroidea extradentata | reverse complement strand
GTCCTAAAATTGTTTGTCCTAAAGTCATTTGTCCTAAAATCGTTTGTCCTAAAGTCATTTATCCTAATTTCGTTTGTCCTAAAGTTGTTTGTCCTAAAATCGTTTATCCTAAACAGCATTTGTCCTAAAATCGTTTGTCCTAAAAGTGTTTGTCCTAAAATTAGGATAAACGATTTTAGGACAAACGACGTGTACCCACGTCAGAGTGTACTGTGAGGCTGCAGTCACATACCTTGTTAGCAGTATTGGGCGAAACAGGAGAACGGCTGCTGCGAGTCGACGGATAACGAGATGGTGCATGACAGGAGTCGAACCGAAGACCGTAAGAGTGAAGACAGTGGTGCACTCGGGGTGCTGCGTAGCACATGGGGAGCCATCATCGTTTCGGACTGATAAGGTTGCACATTGTCACTATTTGAGGGACTGTTAATTGGATATATGATTGAACATTTATTGTGATCAGTAGTCTTTGATTAATGGTAAATGTTCTTGTGTTTTAATTGTCAAAGTTAATTAACGTTTATGTGTCACTGTAGTAATTGTGTGCATAATTAAGGGCGTTGTGAAAATTATAGTTGATTGCTGTTTTGTGTATTTTTGGAAGTTTTGTGAGCTAGTAAATCAAAAACTTAATTCAACTCTTTTATTTCTAGTAACTAAGAGCTTTATCCCAAAGAGCTCAGAGAATTACCCACATGTAAGTTTTATGCTTAAACTTGTAACAATATGAATTATATATGGAATTATCTGTCATAAAACTTTATAAATACGCGTATATTACTCAGTATGGTGACTTGACTATAATATGTATTGTACAAACCTTACTTAAATATTCAAATGACTGCCGTTTGAAAATTATTTTTGAACAAACAAAAAATCAGATTTTTTTTAGAATTTTAACAAAATCGGTACCTAAACGTTTTACACATGCACTGTATTAATGAAAGTATGTTAAATACTTTGCGATTTTATTTCTCGTAAATAAGAATTAGTTACATTTATAGAATTCGAATTGTAAATGACCCAAATCTTAAGGGAGATATTTACTTTTAAAATCAACATAATTTTGTTAAATTAGCCAAAAGTATAGAAATGAATAATGAATTTCTGGGTGTGGTTTAGTAACGAGAGGTTATGTGATCTGTGAAGGAAGGTTTTCATACCTTTCACCTTCAGTAGATTGTGGGTTTGGCTAAACAATTTCGTTCTATAAAAATATTACGCTTGCCCATAAATGTCAGAGCAAGTGTGTGTATATATATATATATATATATATATATATATATATATATATATATATAGAAGGATTAATTTACAAAAAGAATGATAGGCGTTATGTTTTACGGCATTTGCATGTATGAGAATAGTGTACGCTGTTGTTGGGTTTGTTGGCTCTTTCATAGTACTGTTATAATAAATAAAAAATAATGTTTACAGGTGTTGGGAGAAAACAAAGACAATTGCAAAGAAGCATGTGCAAGCTGAGAGACAACATGCTGTAAACACTGGTGGCGGCAGTGTCTTTGTCTCGAAACCTGAGATACAGGACGTAGTTACATCAGTTTCCTCTGTGCAACAGTGAGAAGTAGTTTGTCCCTGGGACAGTAACGCACTCCAACTTGAAAATGCTAAAAGTACCGCCAGATCAACAGAACAGCAACTTGTAATAGAAACATCTGTTGAAACTGTTGATACTTTTGGTGCAACGTCATTTCCAGCCACCGATGATATTGACGATATATATTCCCCAGACTCACCCCCGATGTGTGAGTTGCCAATAAAACCTTAAAATAATATTGCAACTACGAACACTTCAACACGCAGTAAGTTCTTATTTGTAATATGGTGAACATAGTTATCGTATGGTAGACAAAAATGTATAGTATACAGTATTCTAGTTCCTACATAACGTTTACAACAGACTGCTCAATGTAATTTGTTGAGGCAATGTAGTACACACAATTAATAACATTTTTTAATGTTGTTAACGACTCATTATTGTGAGACATTGTCTCAGAAACATAACGTACACTGCAATTTTCCTTAACCGCTGTGAAGAATGTTCATCTGTTTCCAAGTATTTGATATGTGACAGCAATGTTGGAAAACTACACTTTTCTTTGCGTAGGGCTACTTGCTACATCTTGCCTACAGAAAAATTTCTCATTAGTAAACTATACCTCTGAAGTCAACAGTTTGGCCGGTATACTACGAGTATAAGTAATGAAAATTGTTTATTTTGTGATGAAAGCGTGTTATCGGCAAAAAAAAACTTTACCTTACTAACGTATATATTTTCCATTTGGAGGTAAATATTATGTAAGGTAGTCGTAACGTCATATAATCTAAAGTAATGTTACCTAAAGTAATGTAACGTAACCTAATGAAACGTAATAAAATGTATCTGAAAAGATATGGATTGATTACATGTTGTTGAGTTAGGTTATGTTAGTTTGTGTACGAGAACTATATCTCTATAAAGTTCATTTATGCATATTTTTGTGTCTGTAAGGCCACAACTTCCCTGGTTTTTCATAGCCCACCCCAGTATCGAATTTGATACAATATAGGATTATATTCACTTGGGACACTTTTACATTTTGATAAAGTCATGTGATTGTACAGCTTTCGCAAAATGTTTGCGCACTTAGGCGGAGTATCTATCCTTAACAATTGTCAGAATAATCAGAAATATTGTTCATTTCTTGTTACTAGCTTTCTTTTTTGTGATACAATTATGGTGTTGTCAGAGTCCACTGAAGCAAGCAAGAAGCAGTGTTTTCAGGTAATATTTGATCGTAAGTAAAACTAGCACAACGGAATGTCGTGGGTTATGACTAATAATTGTGTAAGAAATTACGACAGTGCTAATATCGCTGTGATATTTATATGATGCAGTCTTCTGACTCCAACCTAAATTAGGTTGTATTATTTGCAATTAGATTTTGTGTAGTGTAGGCTAGTTAAATATTACTAAAATGTTGATGATTTGTATGGTCCACTTATTTAAAACCCTCGAAGTAAAAAGAGGGGTGTTATAAGTTTGACGTGTCTGTGTGTGTGTATCTGTGTGTCTGTCTGTGGCAGCATACACTTAAGGGCGCGCTACCGCAATTTTCATCATCATTATTTTATTTTGTATTTGTACCATATATATTTTTCTTGTTTTAGACACAAAAAGTTACTAAATTTGGCTCTTATGAATTTTTTTATCTCTCATAGTTTTCGCGTAATGGCTTGTTTATGTTATATTTTGCATGTTTCCGTTTTAACGACCACACTAAAACCAACTGATATACCAAACTGAAAAAAATCACAGTGGATAAAGACATTACAGGCTACAATGGCATGCTCATAAAATTAAAGAATAAAAATTATTTGAATTTTAAAAAAATGCTGAAACTGAAAATAAAAATTTAAAAAATGCAATATATTTTTTAAAAATACATATAATTTTTATTCTTTAATTTTATGAGCACGTCATTGTAGCCTACAATGTCTTCATCCACTGTGATTTTTTTGAGTTTGGTATATCAGTTGGTTTTAGTGTGGTCGTTAAAACGGAAACATGCAAAATAGGTATGACTTTAACAAGCCATTAAGCGAAAACTATGAGAGATACAAAAATTTCATAAGAGCCAAGTTTAGTCACATTTTGTGTCTAAAATAAGAAAATATATACATAGTACAAATAAAAAATTAAATAATGATGATGAAAATTGTGGTAGACCGCGCCCGAATCAACTAATTTAGATGCGGTTTTGTTTGAAAGCTGACTTGATCGAGAGCGTTCTTAGCTATGATTCCAGGAAACGTGTTCAGCCGTTTGAACATAAAACCACTACTATTATCATCTAAACAAACAATTTCTTTCTTGTTTGTGATCAATGCGTACCGGTACCAATAACTTATTTCGAAACAAAATATCAAGGAAAACAAAATAAATACAAATAAGAAATAAATTCATATTGAAACCAAAAACGTGCCTTGTTGCACTGCTAAGATCTTTAATAATATTTAGTGCATGCGAGTAATTTAGAAAGAATGAAATGAAAGTAAAATTAAAATGTTTAATAACCTCTGACATTAGAAAAACTCTTAAAAGCAAACATAAAAATTTAATACATTTTCTTTCTTGGCCATTAATTTCATTGAAAGTAATATTAATACTTTGACGGCGAGCGTTGTCACGTCGGGGGACTGGTAATTAAGTGAAATTAAAACAAACGAATACAAATAAAAAAGCACATTGATAATGATAAAGTATGGATTATACAACGACTTACTGTATGTAAGCAACGTTAGCATGTAACAAAACAACGATATACAATCGTTTAGTTTTCAGTCTTGGTTAATTTACTCTGCTAAATTTGCAAAATAGACACAACCGTCAACGACATCTGCCCTGACGTGTCTGCACGTTCGGGTCGCCGCATTCTGTGACGTTCCCGCCTCCCTTTGCCACATACCACGCATCACGCGATGCTATCAAGCGAACACCTCTTATATAATTGTACAATATCGATACTGCATGAACTTAGTTTTATACATCAATCTTACAAGGTATACTAAGTTCATATGTACAGTTTGAAACTAGTAGTTATTTTCTATTTTTCCTACCTATGTATAAATAATTATACTTCTTCACACAGCGGTCCCCCGACTTGACGACGCTCATAGTCAAAATATTAATAGGTAGTTTTAATGAAGTTACAAGTTCAACAGAGATTTTTTTTTCAGAGTTTATTTTTGTCGGGGGTTACTTAGAACTTTTAAAATTACTTCTATGTATGTTTACAATGTCCTAGTATTGCATTACCAGGGGATTATTGTCCACATTGGTAATGCATTTATTGGACTAACATTAAATTACAGTTGACGAAAATGAAAAATTAATTTTTTGTTGTGATCGCTATGGAACATTTATATTATGGTTGGCGTAAGATGTACCATGATTACTTGCAGTTTATGACAGTGACGAATTTCTCGCTGATAACTGTAATGTAAAATAAATAACTGCAGCTAGCGACATCAAGTTTCTTCTTTTTTAATAAATACAGTACAAACTTGAATATTTTACTGACAATGACCATTGAAAAATGATACTTGCAATTAACATCAATATCAAATTAAATTGTTAGAGTAACAACAATAGCACTAATATTTTATTACAACGGGTAGTTGGTGGAAGTGGAGGTGCAAGAACTAAAACAGGTTCAGAGGAGGACAGAGAGGTGGGTGAAAAATAAATGGAAATTGTATGATGGTTAGGAGGAGTATAGGAACTTTAGATATTTTACAATGGTAGAGGAAATGAGACCAAAAAAAACATGTGGAGGACAAGAATATAGTAGAAAGACTGGTCAGGATGTACAAGATGGTGAACGAGGAAAGGGGGATGGCATGCAGAGGAACTGTTTAGCAGAAGATTAACGTATGAAAGGTTGTGGAGGACAATGCAGAGGGGTAGATAGTATGCTGATGAGAACGATGATAGAATGGATGGTCTGAAGAAGTTGGCGACTGTAAAAGTGGCTTGGTGGTTTACAAGAAGTCTGCAATGTTGGTATTATAGGTATGGGAAGCCAAACTGCAAGGGTAAACTTGTTACAGAATGTAATAATTAAAGATGCAAATGTGAAACTAATATTTGACTGGTACGAATAGCATAAAACTAATTCTTGCAGCAAATAATAACGCCAAATGAATTAAAGTAACATTAATGTGAAATGATAGGTATTTCATTGCAAAATTATATATGTCAAATGAAAAGTAATATTACTTGTTATGTTTGATGACAATATATCAAATGTTTTATTGCAATTGTTTTATTTTTGCAAGTGAGTGACGTTTTTAAGGTTGTAGCAGTGTATTCGTAGATATTTTTATCACCTTTAATTACAGTTCAATAAGCATTTCATTTGTTAATATACCACTACCAAAACATTAGGGAAGAAATTCCACAGCAGTTTCCTAGAATTTTTCTATGCTGGTTTTGAATTGTCGTAACATTTTTGTTCCATACCCTCTTAAATGTTTTATTGTTGTGACAAATTATTTTAAATATAGTTTTTAAGCCTGTCTGCCTCCACTGTAAAAATGTGTAAAAATGGTAGTTTTACAATTTTGTACGTGTTATTACGAAATATAATGACAGTAAGTGTAACCATACACAATTATTGTTCTTGCTGAAACCAAAATATGTGCAGATGTTTGACTAAAAAACACAAAAGTATACAAAGATTTACTAGAAAGTTGATGTAAATTTACATTTTTGAATGTACATGTAGAAATAGTCACATATTGTAATATTAAATGTAATTTTGTGTATTATAACCGCACTGTCTTTGTATAAATACACTGATTCAAATGTAAAAATACTTTTTTCACAGCGCAGATTTGAAACGGCAAAATACTTACAAATTTTCTCGAGCAATTTGGGTAGGTATTGTATCATATCAAGTAAACGATTTAAGCGTATTTTTAAACAGAAAGCTTTAATAATTTTACCATCTCTGATGTACATACATGATCACATATGTATAAAAAGTATTCACTAACACCTAAACGTATTATATTTTATTACGATTTGGTTTTCGCGTAGATTTACAGATAAACTTGTAGCTGTGTCTGTGAACTCCAACTTTACTCCAGTTTTACTATGTTCATCTCAAAAATATTTTCGCTAATCGAAGTTGTAGTCAGTAGATAGGTTATGTCGGTCCGAGGACAACAGGGTCCAGGGTCCGGTGCCTCGGTGCCGCGTCCGCCATCTTGTATGCCGTCACCTGGCCGCCATCTTGGATTATGCCATCGCCGCCATCTTGTTTCTGGTCGCCGTCTTGTTTCCAGCCGCCATCTTGTTTCCGACCATCATCTTGGATTTTCATTTTATCCTGCTCTCTCATTCCACTCCTAATTTTTCTTGCCCCCTCATTCTACTCGTAATTTTTCCTGCTCCCTCATTCCACTCATAATTTTTTCTGCTCTCTCATTCTACCCAATCGTCTGCTCTAGGCAGCCATCTTATGTGTCTTATTTCTGGCCGCCATATTTAATTTTTAAATTCCCGCCAATTTTAAACAGTAATTTGTTTACATAGCCTGGAGCCTGCCATATTTAAGTATCATTTTCTCCCGCTCTCTCATTCCACTCGTAATTTTTCCTGCTCTCATTCTACCTAATCGTCTGCTGTAGGCAGCCATCTTGGTCGCCATCTTGGTACCATATCCGCCATCTTGGTATGTCAAATCTCTCATCGTGTATTTCATTTTCTCCTGCTCCCTCATTCCACTCGTACTTTCCTCCTGCTCTCTCAATCATCAGCTCCCCAGCTATAACCCTCATCTCCTATTCCTCCTGCTCTTTCAATCCACTTATACCTTCGTCCTGCTCTCTTATTCATCAGCTCCCCAGCCACAAGTATCATTTCTCATTTCTCCTGCTCTCTCATTCCACTCATACTTTCCTCCTGCTCTCTCATTCGTCAGCTCTCCAGCTACAAGCATCATCTCTCATTTCTCCTCCTCTCTCATTCTACTCATACTTTCCTCCAGCTCTCTTATTCATCAGTTCCCCAGCTACAACTCTCATGCCCCATTCCTCCTCCTCTCTTCCCTTAACTCCCCACCCACCGACCTCTTCCTGCTCTCCATTGTACATCACCTTGGTAGGAGGTGTCGTAATCGGCAGCCATATTTGTTTCCTATTTACTCACTTGATTCGATTCCACCAGGCGACATGTGTTTAAGGACGACATGGAATGTGCTATAAGCGGGACTCTCGCTGCTATCATCACTATTATTTTTTTATGCTTATCTCTAGGCAGTCGTTGCTGTATCACATACATCATGATATTCATTCTCAATTATTGCATACTTTAAAACCTTTTATAGTAATGTAATAGTGTAGCATGTAAATACTGATTGAGTGTACATGGACTGGTGCATCTGATGCTCTTTAAAAAAAAAGTTATGACAGGCTTATGAAATAATGTCTCTCAAGACACGCACTGTAAGTTTTAAAAATCTAATTTATTTAAAAACTAAAAACACTATTTACACAACACAATAAAAAACTATATACACAATATTTACACTATATACACAGTACACAATTCTTGAGACGACTAGGCAGGTCCTCGTCCCACCTATGTCTGGAGAAGAAGAGTTTACTCCTGGAAGCGAGCGGTGGTGGTGTGGTAGATCTCCACCATGACATGCTGGGCCTGTAGCTGGTGCTGCAGCTCCAGGATTTCCTCATGCTGGCCCCGAACCTGGGCCCGCGGTGCACAGGGCTCTCACCGCACTTCCTCCCTAGCATCCACAGCTTCCACCTCCTCTTCCTGCTCGCTATCATTGCACACTTCGTCCAGGTCCTTGGTTCACACGGTGGATGAGCACATTGTTGAACACAGAGTGTACTCATGGCCTTCATTCTCAAGGGGTAGAACCTCGACCTTGGAGACACCCATCACGGTAGCCCTGTAGTGTTGTCCTCTTCATCGCTCCACAGCAATGGCAGAGATGGATGCACTGGTGTAGCCGATCTATGAAGTGACGACCTGCTTCGGTCGCACCCAATAAGAATGAGTGGTGGTGCTGGGGTATATGCCTCCTTATAAGTTGAATTATATCATCAAATGCTTCGTCGTCTTCCTCTAACAAGGCATGGAACATTTCCTGCTCACTCGACTAGACAGTATGAACTGGTAGAAGTGTAAACTCCCGCTAGCCTCCCTGCACGCATCCTCTCTTCGCACGCCGGACAGGTCTCTACGAGCGCGGAGCATGACTCAACCAGGTCTGCGGCCACACAAGGGATAGTCCAGCTCCTCGCGAGGGAGAGATGACGTAACTGCTCGCCTTACTCCGACCAGCTCATCGCCTCGAGTTCCAACACACTCAGAGTACATGTGCACAGTCATCACAGACTGCCTCCCAGGCACCCCAGTAGCAGTTTTTACCATTACCAGTAAAAGAACTTTTACTTCTAAATAATAACATAGAAATTTAGTTCTAAATAATTATATTTATGTATTCCTTCATACATAAGAATTCACATTATTTATACATAATGTCTGATTGACGAATACATCTGTCCTGGCTTGCATCGAACCCAAGCCATCGCACAAGAACTTTATTTCCTTTCTTCTTAAATACCTTCTCGGCCAAATACATGTTTGGATACTTGGTAACTTGAATTTCTTCGCCGTAGAAACATCCTCGAATAGCCGTGCCTTCCACATCTTCTAGGAAGTAGTCGTTTCTTGGTTCATAGTGTCGAATCTTGGCCACTTTAAAAATTTGAGTGCTCCATTTTGGTGTGTAGCCTCAAGTAAATGTTCCCTTCACTCGCGATATCCTTACATAGTCTCCAACCTTCACTTTATGCATGTGCAGGTCTAGTTTCTTCTTATTTTTATAAACAGCTTGCAGTAAAGTGTTTTCCTTGACATCCACAAGATTCATGATCGTGGTCCGATGTACTTTATTGTTATAGTTCGAGACCAGACGAGATAAAATATCTATCCACCTGTCGTTTCCTTGAGCTGAGAATATTTTCCACGTTTCATTCTTCAAAGTACGATTAAAGCGTTACACAATACTAGTCTTAAGACCACTCTGGGTTGAATAATGGTTTATTTTATATTTTGACATCAGTGCTAGGAAATTAAAATTGTACAATTCCTTGCCGAGGTCAGTGTAAAGGTTCATGCATGGGCCTTTATCTTGCAAAACAACATTCATTGCATTAGTTACGTCCCTGCCGCCTTTAGTTTTTATGGTCACAGCCCACGAATATTTAATGTAGCAGTCAAGAACAGCCAGAATGTACTTGTAAACTATAAACTTGCAAGCATAAGAAATAATTTCAACCGAGTCTGCTTGATACAAGTCCTTCAAAGCAAACACCCACACTATTCTTCGAGACCAGTTTCACCTTGTATGCTTGTGAAGCTCACTAGCAGTCTTTTGAGGCCTAATTCTATGTATCTGTCTTCACATAATTCTTTGATGATGCTAAATATTTCATTTGTATGTGAATTATTTCTGGCCTGCTGAGAGGCAACTAGTATACGTCTGTCTACAATTTCGTTAACATCATTCCAGTAAACATATTCTGGAAGTCTCCCATCTTCCCTTTTCTTATGTAGATCGAGACCAGAACCTATGTATGACCCAAACAACTATGTGCACTCTATGCAACCATCTGTCCCCACACAACTATGCACTCACCTCACGATCCACAACCATCTCCTCACACAACTATGCACTCTACACACAACACTAGGGACTCTCCACATATGACTATGAACCCATTTACTTATGCTGTACATGACTCCGCACACTCTCCGCACGCTCCGCACAAGCCTCCGCGTGATCTTCCTCACATCTCCTCACATCTTTATATTCTCCAAACATGACTACACAAATTCTACATGCTCCAACCTCCTTGAGAGCCACCACATTTCATTTATCATTAGTTCTGTTGTGTGGAAACCATGTTTAATTAATTTTACTGAAGTATGACTTACACAATTTAGCTATCCTACATTGAACTTAAAATAATACTCATCTCCAGGCCACTCACATCAGACTTTTACAATAGCTTATAATTTTCATAACTTGGGTTGTAGGATTTACATTATTTTTTATTCTGTGACTAAAGTATTCTTCGCTTCCACTTATTACGTATTAACATAAAATCACAGACCCACATTGAACTAACCAGTTCCAGGCTACAATTACCTGAGGCAAACCATCAAGAATGACCTAATTTGTCATAATGCGATCCATCAACCAACCACATAACTTTCAGTATGGAGTTATTTATAATAGTTCCCATTTTTCTACATTAAATTTCACAACAGCACTATATGTTAATTTGTTATAGTAAATTATAATTTATTTACAGACATACAATATCAAACCACCATGCCACTCTATCAATCATATATCTGGCAGTACTCATAACATAACTCAACTTCTCTGATCAGTTTCACCTTAACATGCCTTTACATGCCTCAGAAACCATAAGCGATCCTGACGTCAACTAAAATTTAGGTACATTCGACCATATTACACAACCATAATTCAAGTATACACCAACCTAACTTTAGCAGTCATATAGTTCAAACCTTAAATATCACGAAACATACCGACCACCCCATTTATTATACTTTCATTACAGAAATATTACCAAACAGGGCAAGGAGGTAAGATACCTTTCAATATCCACAAGAACAGGGTAGCAGTCAACTTCTACAGCTATAGTCTACATAAAAGACCAACAAAATTGTCATCTAACAACTGAGCTAACTACTCCCTACCACTGAAATGACTTTATAAACCATAATTTTATTCTTCGCATCAGTACTCCTAGTATAAACATACATACCACCCATTATATTTACCTTAAAAACACAACTACAAAGAGTAAAAGCAAATAAACAGATACAACCAAACTGCATACACATAATCTATCACTAAAACAAAACTTACATACAGTAATGAAACCCCTAAGGCATTTCATATCTCAGACCAAAATTCCGCCGTGAAGCACAAGCCATACATAAAAAAAATTATAATTTCATAACCGAACACCTTAATAATAAAAATAAACTCATTAACCACAAAATGAACTACATGCACAAACATTCAAAATGCAAGCAATGTAAAACCTGCAGAAGAACTTCTCCTTATGCACTGCAAGAATAGTACATAGCACTGCAAGTACGGCACAAGCATAGTTCCCTCCACACACAACAATGCGTGCATTTCCACAGGCACCACTATTTGTACTGCAAACACAATCATCATCTTCGCATCCATATCTTCTAACCACCAGAAGAAGTATATACACTGAAGGCATTGGAAATGTCCCTCATCCTATACACAAAACTCTACACCCCTGTAAACATACTACCATATGTACGCAGCTCCGCACATAGCTACACATCAGCCCCACAACTGCATACACATCTGTCTCTCCAGATTATACATGCTCACTCTTCAACACGTCATGTTACCCGCTCCTCAGAGGCTACCCATGAGATGCACATTTAGATGCGAATTATAAATAGTGGTGGTGAAACCAACAATATTTGACAAGCTGAGGCTCCAGCCATGATGCTGTAATATCGCTCGCTGGACACGACTTCTCTCATGCTGACCCTTCAATAAAATGAAGGGTATGTACCTTAGCTGTGTCGAGGATCCTCCATAATACAAATGAAGACCAATCCCTCTCTTAATGCTGAAGTCATTCTGAGATTAGGCATGATAAACAAGCTATCTCCTCCTCATCACCGTCGTCGTCCTGTCTCTCACCTTATCCATCAGGGAAGGCAGCCTTCTCGTCATCGTCGTCCTCCTCTCTTCCACCACAGGCACTAAAGGTGCCACGACGATCACAGGATGCTCTATTGTTGGCCTTTCTTGTGGGGAGTCCTGGAGAAGACAGTAGGCCACTTAGCTGACTCAATAAATCCAACCATCGTTTCCTCATACTCACGTTCACAGGTGCGCTGATGTAGACGAATCAGCAGTGGTGGTGGTGGTGGTGGTGGTGGTGGTGGTGGTGGTGGTGGTGGTGGTGGTGAGACTGATGTTTATTGAGAAGTCCCTGCAATGAGAGTATTGTACAGTTCGTC
>PNEQ01067737.1:0-12656 GCA_003012365.1 Medauroidea extradentata | reverse complement strand
ACACAGGAGTAATTGTGTGCATAACTAATTGTGTTGTGAGAGTTCTAGTTGATTACTGTTTTGTGTATTTCGTAGCTTTGTGAGCTATTAAATCCAGTACTTAATTTAACTCTTTTATTTATAATTATAAGACCTCTATCCCAAAGAACTCATGGGAATTGCCCACATATAAAGTTTATGTCTCAAACTTGTAACAATACCAATACCGACAACTCTCATGACAATGCCACTTGTTTCACTAGCTTCTTGGAGAGACATCCAGCTTTCAAATGACAAATACGCCTATACAGTGATATTCTCACTATCGTCCTAGGCATTTCACATTGGCATGCGTCTCGTCGATAATTCCAAGCTGCTACATTCGCACGTAGCACTGCTCCCTCATGCTTCTAGATAGGCGTAACCGATATTGATGTAGTAGTATACTTGATAACATGCTTTACACCAAGCGTAGTGCTCTCGGTACAACAGCTGTGTCGACTCTATATTATCTGGACACTTTCTTTACAAGCTGGGAGTACTTCCTCTACATGTTGCAAGTAAAGTGTTATAAATAGGTATGTACAGAATACGCGATATTTTCTGACAGTACACTAGCCTGCAAGCAGTTATATGATTGCTTATTGGCTGATAATGTCGTGACGTGCGGCAGAGATCACTTCTAGCCAATAATGATAAGTCCTACGCTAGCGACCAATATCCAGTAAACGGTTTACTGCGATCACAAGAAAGACTCGCGCGGCATTACTGTTCCTGAGCTTCTGGACACCTAGAGGGATGTTACATTTACAGTCGTTGTTCGGCTGCCACTCTCATAACTAGCGTTGTTTAGTGCAAGATATTTGCAGCTACTTGTAAAACATGGCATTTACTGATTTGTTCGGCCATAGCCTGTTTCCAGTGAGTTAATACAATAACACAGCTTCACATTTCATCTAGGTATGCATACATTCATTATCGAAGCCTCTATCAGTTATCAAAATTTGTACGAGTTTTTACGCAAATTTACACAATTCATCAAGTGTATACAAAGAACAGCGTTGTCACAATCGACGACAGGTTCAGTGACGTTCCCTGCACAAGTGAAAATCTACGCATGTTCCTTTAAATTGTTAAAAGGCAGATTCTGTTACTAAATACACGCACAAAATACGCTATTGTTTTTGCACAAAATAAGCCATAGCTTCAGTAACACTAAATAGTATTTCGTAACCATTTAGTTATCTAAAAAGTGCAATTCGAAGCACGAACTGAATCACATTCATTAATTACATCCTTGTATAGAACAATTTTGTTCGTATCATGAGCTTTCAGTAATTATATTACTCCTTCCAACTCTACTTAAAGACGATAAAAACAATCCCACGAGATACGAAGACCAAGCCATACATCTTCCGTATCAGCGACTGGAACGGCAAACAAGACTAGCCAGTGGACTTAAGTTCACTGTGTCTGAACAATCATCTCTTCGTATCCGACTACAGACTGGCGAAGTTTTTCAATAAACTTGGTTCGACAAGTTATGAAATGGTTTTATACAGCAGAAGGCTGCTATAGTCGTTCGCGATAATGTGAGCAGTAAAGATTTAACATTTAAAAAAATTACTAGCAGTTACTGCATATAATTTAACGTTGACAATGTTACCTTACGCCTTGGTAATACAGAATTAATATGAATTTTTTAAAATAAACTAAATAAGATCCTGCCGGCTGCACAATTGATCTTACACGAGTGACGTGTCCAGAAATGTTAAGACGTTTCCCGTCGTTAGCCGTTACACTTGGAAAGATACGAATTGGCAGAAAACAGAAACTTACCTTTTTTTTTTTTTTCAAGTGTTCACTTTATTCCGGACTGCATATATACTAGATTTGGTATAATTTCTGTGACAAGCTCATCGCGTTAGCGAACCAAAAATGACTTTAAAATACTGCGCTTGAATTTATTGAGGAACAACTTGTAGAATAAATAATATTACTAACGAATTTAAAATACGTGTCGTTTAGCGACGTCTGAGTTACTGATATAACTGATATGATGAAAGTACATTCACACGTAAATAAACATTGTTGCAGAACTACAACATTTTTAAAGTAATTAATACCTGGTTAAGGTAATAATCTATCGCTAATACAAAATTAAAATCATTCATTAGGTAATTTAACCGCCGTATATAAATTAAATTCGTAACCATGCATAAACAGTGAAACCTCGCCCCCCCCCCCCCCCGCCATTCAGGAAATATCTAGCCACGCCAACGTACGACATTGCGGACCGCCAAGGTGGCGACACTGTAGCAGCAGCATGCCTTGTATAGTGGCAGACACTGCACGCCTGCAAGATGGCGGCCGGAAGTGTCCCATTGGCGGGGTCACGACCGCGTGCACAGCGCCTCTAATGAACTCGATTACCGCAGGGAGCATGCGCGCCCAGTTACCACCCCTCCCCCCTGTCCATCCAGCATCCAGTACACAATATTCTACTGCCTTCGCTCCTGTCGTCTCCACACACTTGTCGCCAGCGAGCTACAACTCTATGCCAAGGTGTAGTATTTGTCATTTATAAATATTAATAACTTCATTCGAGCTACTAAAGATATTTTACTGCAGCTCTATAACAGTAGGCCTATACAAATAACTGTCTCTAATGTCCTCGCTGTCGAGACAAAACGATAAGTCCAATAAAGAAAGAAAGCATACAAGTATCTACATGAGACGTAAATTTTAGCAGAAAATATATTTATATTAAAAAAAATACTACTACGTCATCATGTTGGTCAGATGTTACGAATTATGTGTTTATAGCGAGGTAATAATACATTTTAATACGTGTCTCCTAAATAATCTGACAAAAAATTCCACCTCGGTTAGCGAGAGCAATATTTTCACAGAAGACATCCGAAGTTGGCAGCATGAACCTCTACAAAGACTCCAACATCAGAATACGAAATTGAATACATTTTATATGTACTGATTGGTAGCTTCGTATTATCTTCATAGTATAATTGTGTTATTACACGTGCCTTTTGATATTTTCAAACAAAATTAATTAAGTAATATGATAATATTTACATATATATTTATTTATTTATTTACGTCTTCAGAGGCGCAGTTAAGGCAGAGTCGTCTTTTCTTACACTGGATCCGTAACCAATACAATTTCGCAGCGCAGAAAATTCATAAGTAAATAAATAATTATAACATACAAAATTACTACAATATAACTTAGTACTATAGAACAAAAAATTACACTAAAATAAACCAATTAGCTCACACTTTCACTCGCTCATTCACTCACATGCATAACAACAAAAATTACATATAAAAAAATCAATAAGCGAACACTTTCTCATTCATTCGTTCACTCACATGCATACATATATAAACACAACTTCTCGAAAATGTAACTTCATCCACTCAACCGCCGGAGTGAGTAAGATAGTACGTTTAGAATGTATTGGTTTGTGAACATACGCCATTGCTCGTGTTTTGCTGATCAAACCTGTGTTGAATGACAAAGTACGAAAACGAACAAGAAAAAACCCTAATTAGGCTACCATATTGGGAGGTGAGCACCATATCCACTGCTCCAACACAGCACCTTGGCCAACCTGTTTATTTCCAGATGTGGAATCATCCCGCTCTTTATCTCAGCCACTGTTTCTTCACCAACGTTACTGCTCGAGGAGATAGGCTGGTTTCATGTCGCAGGACGTCGAAGTGAGGTTATGTTGGTTTATAAATGGCGGGTTGGTATAGAGGCAGTAGGTGTTCGACCATAAACGTGTCGTTGCCAACAGGAAGCAGTGGACATTGTCACGTGGCTTACTATAGTCTCGGCACGTTACTAGTATCCGGAACTACGTCACCCAAGCTGCGTCTGTAAACAGCTCAACCCCGCCCCTTCTCTTCACCCTGAGCTAGCCTGGTACCAGTAGCCACCGCTTACAGCATGAGCGGTGATGTCGCGTCACACGTGTCTCCTAAGCACGGCCGTAGAAGAACAGGTCTGGACACTCGCCTATCTAACTATGTATTTTGCTTGACTCCCTTGTTGTTTGGCTGCAGTTCGTCAAGTTACCGAGAATGTCGTACTTTATGGCACTGTTTTCCGGGCGGTCGGACTCAAACTCCGTCCACTTTTTCCCATTGTTAAATTTATAAAGTAAATAAAGATTGCTGGAGCCTTTTCTTAAATTTGTGAGCGAAGAAAGTATTTCATAAATTAATAAAAAATACGTTTTGGTCAATTGTTTATCTTAGAGGAAAGGAAGTGGGTGGAGTTTAGTCCGACCGCCGTAACATCAGCGCCAATAAAACACAATATTCTCGGTAACTTGGTGAACTACAGCCAAACAACAAGGGGGTCAAATATCCAGGCGAGTGTCCAGACCTGTTCTTCTACGGCCGTGGTCGAAGCATAAAACATTACAGAAAAATTGTAGGCCAAATTACATGCAGAAGTTCCATTATTTCAGAATGGCAGGTACACATTCCCCTTAATCAGAACACCAGTTAGCTACCGCGCAAGAAATATTTTTAAAAGTTTTAAATAGTTAATTGCCACTACATACTAACGTCTAGAATGACAGACACAAATGTTTACAGCATTTAATACTTTCCCGTTTATTTTTAATATATATTAAATACTCGTAGGCAATCCGAAATGTGTGAAAAAAGAAATGAACAATTACAAATTTGCTTAAGAAAGTTAACATTGATTTGCTCATGTTAACCAACTCTCTTTTAAAATAAACGCAATTTACTACCAACCTACACAGTTTAACCAACAATTTGACGCAAAATTGAATTCCGACTCTAATAAAATATATATAACTTCTATTCGCAATTAGCGTCGCGTCTGCCAATATTTATCGCGCTGACACCACTGAAACCTCGGTGCTGATTGGCGGACATCTTTGGTTTTTAGTGTTGCATCTGTCATGCTTATGTGATTCCAGCATTACACTTATTCCTAGGGACAGGAATCTTTGTTTCAATGCCTAACGTGCACACCTGTAGCTCAACTTCAAGGTCTTTGTGCAGAGGCATCACTTATTGGACCGTACCTCTCAGAACAAGGGTAACTGTGAGACCACATGCATGTGATCTGCGGGTATAACCACAAGATGCTGGGGGTTAAAACATTCAATCACTGACCACAGAGCAGAGATGCAAATGTGCATGTAAGGTACTGAAACACAATGGGGCAAAAATATTTCCGCGAAAAATCCTATCCCAACTGATTCCCAATAACCTTGTCTATTTAAAGAAAACACTTCCAAACCACAGAATAGTTAGTAATACAGAAGTGAAATAGCTGGTAAGACGGCGAACTCAGTCTCTACACCAGCAAAATGGCTTCCCTGGCCAGCAACATGGCGGAGACGCCTACAGCCAATCAGCGTAAGGTGGCTACCCAGCTAGCCGGCAGCCAGGCCAATAATAAAAGCTGCAGTAACATGTAGGAGCCAAACATACACGCGGCTGGTATCAACAACCTCGGGCAGCCAATAAGCGGCCAAGTACGCCCGTATCAAATAAGCCGCCACTTCATTTCACGTCTGTATTACTATCTAGTCTGCGCCCAAACTATGTCTTGGAATCAAGATTACGGCACGCCTGTAAGGGCCTCTTGACTTCTGTGAAAATATTTCTGTGCACTTTCATTGAATGCCTTAAATGCACAGCTACAGCTCTGGTTCAAGGTCAATGCCTGAATGTTTACAACTCTCGCCGTCTTGGGCTTCTACTCGCTGAACACAGACATGTGTTGTTGCAGTAACATTGTTCTGCTTGTACAGTCAAACAAGTGTCGCCTCTATACAGACATGCTGCCAATAACCAAGCTTCATTCTACTGCAGGTAACAAACATCAATGTTACAAGCTGGCACAGGCAAAATTTATGCCGCTTGAGCGCTGGTATCGATAATGGGTGCAAACTGACTAATCACACAGTTTTCCTGAAATGTTAGGTTACGTAAAGTTGATAATTTAAAACGCAAAACTGGATTATTTTCACATTAATATTAAGTTAAATGACGTATATTATTTCGAAGTTTATTTAAATTTTATGTTACTACGGTTTCGTATTTTTCTGGTCCCTTAGCGATTGCAGCGAAACTAGCGGCAGAAAAGTTCCCTGCGCCAAACTCTCACATGAGAAAACAATTATCTTTCTAACCTGTAGTAGAATTAAGCTTATCAACAACGAAGCAGACTTGCAGACGTACACTTAAGGGGCCGCCTACCTCACACTTCATATGCACTGCAGTGTTCGTAAACAGGTTTTTTCTACGAAAATATTCCACGTGTGCCCATTGTGCCAACATACGAAAATAAAACAAACTTCAGACAAGGTCAGAACCTCATTGTTAAGACGTCACGCTAATTTAAAACACTGTTTCTAAGCCCTTCAACATGGCTAAAAACGTCCTTTTCAGACTTCCGTACTTCAAAATGTAGTACCCGGATTTATATGAAACTCAGGTTGCGATCAGCACTGAACTTAGTTGCAGACTTTCCACCAATAAAATTATATGGTCACCGCTTAGTGTCCCATAGTTAAAACCGTTCGGCGGGAACCTTGCACGCTAGTTCGGCGCTTGGCTCGTTGAGGCGACGCGGCATTTGATGTGCGCTTCAAGGTCGACCTTACTGCTTCTTCGCTTTTGAGCCTCTCATGCGCAGGTAGGCCGTGCCCTTAAGACATAGAAACAACGTGGCGCAGTCAGTTTCGCCAAATGCTGGGGTCCACAATAATTAGATTATAGAAACCCACAAAATGGCTAAAAATGAATTTTCTAGAACGTCTTTAACGGAATAGCCTCGCTTTCTACGAGACGTAAAGGCCAATAAAGAAAAAAATTCCATCCTATGACACGCAAGCCTGAGGTCGCGGGAGGCCACGCGCCATTAAAATCACAATTAAGACGATCACAAACGACTTAACTAAAACAAAGGAAATACAGGACATAATAAACACGTTGATAAATACGACAGTGTATAAAATAATCAAGAATCGATTAACAATAATTAACGAATGAGAAACTCAGTTAACAAGCGGTATGGTTGTTTTAATGTGCAGATACGTAACTTCGGATGAGGTAATGTTTCCACAAGGATATAATTGAACTGAATAACCTCATTCGAAACACTCGTCCATACAGTTCATAATAACACGCCTCGTGTGTAATATACGTTGCCTTCGCTTACAAGGCCGTGAAGATGTTTGTTTACAGACAGTAGTTTTAACTCGTCACATGTGTACCACATGTCGTAAGTTAGGAACGACAAGCAATCCGTTATGCCTTACTATGAAAATACTAATGATCACGTCAATAACAATTACACCATCAAAAACTGGACGTATCTCTGGAGATAAAGCTAAGATACACATACACAAACATTACGTTACAAACGCAGTTTTAAACAACTGAACACACACACGTTTACCGAGTAACTTAGCATGAAATAATTTAAAGATGAACAAGTTTTCTTTAAAATTAAGTCTACAAGATGTATTTACAACTGATAGTTTCGCGGCTATATTAACATGGTAGTTCAATCTATAGAACAGGTTATGAGCCGCCATTTTGAATTCTCTGAGAGTTGCCTTAAGGTACTCGTGTCGTATCCGGTGTATCATGAATCTACAAGTCTTTAAGAAGAAATATTAGTAATAAAAAAAACGTTCACGATAAAGTGAGCACTGCATAGTGTTTTCTTTCAGCCGTTTTGCAGTTATCTTAACTATTTTTAATATGAGAACTTCCATGTAATTAAAAACCAGTGCAAACATTTTAACACTCTCAAAATTAACATATATTGGCCCAATGAAACATATTTTTAATCTATTACAAGTTCTGCTGAGTACTCAGTTTATAACGAATAGCCTATATGAAGATATACAACTTAGAAATTCTGATTGCACGAATGTTATTTGTATTATTTAAATTAAACGTCGTTGTAGTATGTAATATTGTCAACAATTACGCTTAAAATTATTTGAAACTGTATGGAATTTCTATTACTACTTTTAAAATAAGAAACGATTCAATGCACTGAAGTAAGGTGATTATGGTCAGCTCTCAACACCTAGGTCTTTAAGCGTAGGTGAGGCATTACATGACGTACGGAGAGTCTAAATGCTGGGACGGGAGAAACAGGAGATCCCCGAGAAAACCCACCAACCACTGGCATCGTCCGCACATCGCATCCAATGAAACGAATTCATTAGAATAACAGTAATGCGCTCTTGACCAATAAATTAACCACATCACATTTTAAAGTAATGCGAACACAATGTCGAAATTAATCGTATCGCATACTTTTTAATCACTATGGAGACCGTTGTGCTGTTCCTGCTGGACTGCACTTGCGTCTCGGGAGCAAGAAGGTGATTGGTTCCTTGTTCGGCAATGTTCGGGGAACTTCGCTAGATTCCGAGCCTCTACGCCTCAAGCGCTCCGTTCTGCGTGAACCTGTGCCCCTCCTTTCTAATCCCTTCTGACAGTATAGATTAGTTTAGATGATTAGTTTAAGATACTTTATGTAAGTTTAGGTTACTTTACATTAGTTTAGGTTAGTTTAAATGCCAAAAAATTATGTTTGCTTAATCGATGGGCGGTTTTGTTCCCTAACCTAACAATACCACCATTCTGCTAAACGAACAGAGGTGTCACAAGGGGCAGGGTAATTGGGGAGGGGGGGGGCGTCTGCGCATAACAAAGCGCGCGAAGGGTTGCGGTCAGAATCTTAGCGGAATTCTACGATCAATGCCGAACAAAGAACCACTTACATGCTCCCGAGGTATAAGTTTGGACTGGCACGGTAGAGCAACTTCACGAATGAAACAACTGACTAAGGGACCCGGTATCTTTTTTCGAGACCCGTGTCAGCCAGAACCTCTCGTCAGCAAAGATAACTGTAAGTATTTTCTCCTGAGACATCAGTTTTGGAGCGACCCTCAGCTTTCTTTAGTTGCAGTGCACATTTGACTTGATAAAGCCACGCCTTCCATGGCTATGAACAAGAAAACGATCAAGCTAATACGATAGTTCCTCGCTTTCGTTCCCCATACAACTTCAATAGTACAGGCGCTTCTCACTGAACAAC
Source organism: Medauroidea extradentata (assembly GCA_003012365.1). NCBI lineage: Eukaryota > Metazoa > Arthropoda > Insecta > Phasmatodea > Phasmatidae > Medauroidea > Medauroidea extradentata. Next base: position 3,538 of record PNEQ01067737.1, on the reverse strand, counting down.
TTTACAATTCTTCAGTTTGTTATGAAACGCGTATAATAGGTTTAAAACATTACAATTAACAGTGAAAAGGTAAGTATTAGGCTTCAGATTTTTTTTTTCCGTTGGTATTCAGGTATGTGAAGTTATTCACCATAAAAGGTTTAATGGGATTTTGTGATTGATTATTAGTTTAGGTAATAATATAATTTAGGATCAATAAAAACAAAAAGCACACACTGCGATTTTTTAAAATCCAATACGTTAGAATTGCATTAATAAAAAAAAATAGGTCCACATACCATCATATAAATATATCGATGCCGTGCAATATACAAAAAAAGCAAGACCCATGTAATAATATGAAAGGTTTGTATTGTTTGCTACAGCATTCGCCAAAGTAAGGCTAGTGCTAATGGCAGCTATCGTGTATTGTAAGCATGAAGTCCTCTACAGCAAGAACAGCCCAGGGTCGGCGAGATATACTACGCGACTACATAAATGTCCCGACAAACAGAATGTTGACAGCGGCGGCAGCCATCACAGTCAGTAAGCTGTAGGACAGAACTACGCAAGTGATCCGACAAAACAGTGGTAGCATGGGCAGCTGTTACAGTCAGCTAATTGTACGAAGGTACTACGCCAATTGACCCGACAGAGCGGTAGTAACAAGGACAGCCATCACAATCAGCGAGCTGTAGTACGGAATTGCCGGAGTGTCCCGAGAGGCAGAATGTCGGTGGAAGCCCTTGCAGTAGACGAGCTGTAGGACGGTACCACGCAAGTGACCGGACAGAGCAATAGTAACAAGGGCAGCCATCACAGTCAGCGAGCTGTATGACGGAACCACGCAAGTGACTCGACAGAGCAGCGTGCTGGTAGCAGAGGCAGCCATCATGGTCGGCGAGCTGTAGGGGCGGCGGCGCCTGCAGTAGCGTGCCCCAGCAGAGAGGGTGCACCAAGTGCAGTGAGAGACACAGGTGCAGGGACAGAGGAGGACGGAGGACGGTCGATAGTTCTGGGAAAAACGCACCCCTGGCCGTGGTACAGGCTCGCCAAGGTGCGGGGCTCGGCCGCTTAGCGTGGCACGCAGACTGCTGGACCACAGCGGCAGTTCATTTAGTACAGTTTTATGTACGCACAGGCTGTTCACACAAGGTGACATGGACGAATATAGTTTCTGCCTGCGTGTATTGCACCTTCCTATACAATATGCACAGCTCGTTAAAACAATACACTCTAACTATAAACGTAATGAAAAATTTAAAATTTATTTATATATGAAAGAGGAATGTCAATAAATGTGTAACACTGTAAACTATTCTTTGAATTAAAATTTTAATGTGTTTGTAAAAAGTGATCGAGTATATTTTTGGCAAAATCAAATATTCGTCGTAATTTCTATACTTGTATGTCGGGAGATATCTATAATTTTGACTTAAATAATTTTAGAACTTATTACGTAACGTCTGTTATAGGAGGTAATTTATGGTGGGAAAACGTGAACGTAAAATAAATATCGTAAGCAAAGTTATTTATATTTCCTTGCGTACATCCATTGTATCGACGGAACAGCTTGAAGCATGATTTCTCGTACAATGTTGCTCCTGAAGCATTCGTAACGGGAAAATACACTTTGCCAAAAATAAACATTAAAATAATTGATTTTTTAAATGTGTTAATAACATTAAATTACGTTCCCACAGTGTTACAAACTATAAAAAAAATCCCTCTTTCAAATGCGTATTGACATGTTCGTACTTTCAGTAACAATTTTCAACGAGTTCTGTATGTTGTACAGTCCGGTGCAGTGCCCCACTTTACGTCTGCCTTAAGGGGGGGGGGGTGTTAGACAAATTATGGTATTTCGGTTTTTGAGCCATAACGTTTATTCAAATTGTATTAACAACATTTTCTCTTTGGAAAAATGTACGATATATTCTTGGTAAACTGCTCGACATAAATAATGACATCTTTAATTAGTCTGTCATGTAGAATCATTGCAAGAGAATTATATGTAGGGATGATGGAATATCACGAAAATGTTTTGGGCCATCATACCCTTGAAAACGCTGTAGTTTCTCGCAACTTATATGATTGGGTGATGTAGCTGTCTGCAGGCCAATAAGATGCATAAAATATTACAATAGCGGGATTCTTATTGGATCAGTGAACTATGGCAACAGATCCAAGTACAAGGTAAAGCCAGTAATAATTTGGCAGTAAGCTGAACGTGTGTTGAAATCCAGCAAACTGTCAAGTTTTCCCGCGATAAACAAGCATTTATAATTATCGGTTAACTTTCAAAAATTCTGCATAGTAAATTAATGAAAGATTCCATTAATATTTACGTCAAGCAGTTTACCAAGTATACATCCTGTCCTATACTTTGTCGAAGAGAACATTTTGATAATACAATTTGAATAAATGTTACGGCTCAAAAATCGAAATACCATAAAATTGTCTAACCCTCCCCCCACCATCAAAGTAATACCTTCTTGTCAGGGATGCTAAATTTAGTCTACTAATAAATGCCACGAATGTATTTCTCGTTCATCATTATACTATGCACGGAGGTCGGTAGCTAACGGAAATATGTGTATCTCAGTACTTATTCTGAAATTTCGGCAAGAGTGAACAAGGCAAAGTATAGTTACTTAAGGCCACACCACCAAGTTAAGAGTGAGTATGTGATAGTTATTTTTTTAAGCATAAACGAGATCACATATCAAAAAATTGTTCGGCAGTTCGGTTTGAAATATTTTTTGCCATAGTAACATTTTTTTTTTTCAAACAAGATGATTTAATGTTTCCACTAATTAACCAATTAACCGAAATTTCGTTGGTTACATAATACCATAGCTTTTACTGTCTTGAAAAAAAAAATTAGCCAATACGGTGAAAACCACTTCAAACAAAAGTGCCAAACATTTATTAAAACCTTCATTCATTAGTCCTGAGAAACAATTATCGCGAAACGCAGTAGGAACAATGGGCATGGTCGGAATGGTCTTCAGAAATACAAAACAATATTGAAACATGTGATCGTGCCATCGGAGTGGAGAAGCAATTACGTATATACGACGAGGTTAAATCAACTTTCATTATATTGTTTCTGGACTAGTAACTTGTTCTGCACTGAGAATCGGAGAACATTTGCAGCGTCCATCTCTGATAAATCTTTAAGCGTCTCATTAATTGTTATTGGTGATGTTGTTGCGAGAGTAAATAAAAGTCAGTCAGTCCTATATTTGACGGATAGCAAGTCGCCACTGTCCTCTCCTGGCGTGGATTTATAGGCCCAGTTTAAATACCGCCCACACGACTGGTCAATCTCGCGAAACGCGAATCGGCCCTGGCTGTACCAACCCGGTTCGTTGTCAGTTGGCTCTACAATCTCTGCCACTACGCGTTGCGACGCTTCAATCAACGCCGGCGGTAACACCCCGGTCCGTCGTCAGTTGGCTCTATAATCTCTGCCTCTACTCCGCGTCGTGACGCTTCAGACAACGCCCAGCAGTAACACCCCGGTCCGTCGTCAGTTGGCTCTACAATCTCTGCC
>PNEQ01067736.1:0-12656 GCA_003012365.1 Medauroidea extradentata | reverse complement strand
TCACTTGAAAAATGCCTCGGAATAATAAAGGAGGTAGAGAAATGTCCCGGTGAAAAGCATGCTGACATCACAAATGTCTCGGATTGCCACCTTTGACGTTAAACTAGATCGTTGGTAATACAAATGAAGCTACGACCATATTCAATACACACATATTTGAAGCAAATTTTCATGTGGTGGACATTATTAAAAATAATTTGAGGTTATGTTTTTAGTTTTTTTTTAAGTAAGGTGGTGGGGGGGGGGGGTTGCGTGTTTCCCGCATGTTTCGTTTTCTCGGATGCATCGTTTTTTCTCATTGGTCCCTTGAAAAACGATGGATAGAGGTCTGACTGTATATAAAATCTTAATTGCAAAACATGCAAAGTTGTAATTCCCAGACATGAATGTTGCAATATTTCTACGTTTTACGAATATTAAATATGTGAGGTCAATACAAGTACCGGCACTAAAATATGCCGCTACAATTACCAAATGAAACATTTAAACTTGGCAAAAACCATGTTTACAAACACTACGCAACTACGACGTGCGCTTCAATATTTGCTGGAAAAATAAGAATAAATCTATAGTTTCTTTCAGTTCACAATATTTGATGTGTGTTTTTGAGCAATTACTACATGGAAACGGTGAACTGAAAGTCACTTCAAATAAAACAGTCTCGTGACTTTTCTTTACACGAGTCACGACTGCCATTTAGCCAGGAAGACAACAATCAATCGGGTATGGTTCGCAAAGTTCGGGTTACGTTCGTACTACAGTAGAACCCTGTTATGTTTCTCAAGGGACCGAAAAAATGTTTACATTATAAATGGGAAAACATTATAACAGGGTAATTTCCTATTACAAAACAGTTTTAGGGACCAAATGAATGCAGCATTATAACCAGGAAAACGCTATAAGTGGGAACACTATAAGAGGGTTCTACTGTATGTGTGAAAAATATGGTACTCTGTAGTGAATAATATAGTACAATGCCTATAAATGAAGCACGCTAGTTCACGAAAATATGGTATTACAGTTTTCTTTATTGTATACGACACTGTAAAACAGATCTACATACCACATGTTCGGTACCGAAATTATGGGATTTCAGTACCAAATATCTTAATAAGACTTAACCAAACAGGGAAAAAAATTGGAAAGCTTGAAAATCGTATAAAAATTCACATGAATCGTACAACCGTACAATAGGGCACAAAATCGTACATTGTACGGGAAAATCGTAACAGTTGGCAGCTATGCTTTCCCCACCCCCTCAAACACACCAGGAGAGATAAAATACGCAAGCTTGCTGCTGTCACAACATGTTATATTAGTGGCGACTTATGAAGTTTTAATAGATCTTGCAACTAATTTTCAATTAAAATTTTTTTAATTTTTTTCCATTTTATTTTTCTATTATTAGCGAAAATCTGTACGCATGAGCAAAGTGTACGTACGAACAGGGTTTTACTGTAAAACCTTTTTAAGAAGTTTTACTGTAAAACCTTTGAAAGAGTTCCCACTTCATGTGGCTGTGAAACTCAAGCCATTAAATAAGATTTGCTTGTTAACAAGAATACCTAACTTTCATGAGTACCATTACAAAAGTCTTAAAACAGTATTTTACTCTAGTCATTTGTTGTACACACGTACCTTTAAACATATCTCAAGATGCAGTTCCCCTGCTCCAGCAATAATGTGCTCGCCTGACTCCTCAATGATGCACTGCACCATGGGATCAGACTTTGCCAGTCGCTTGAGCCCTTCCACCAACTTGGGCAAATCTGCAGGATTCTTGGGTTCCACAGCCACACGCACAACAGGTGACACACTGAACTTCATCACTTTCATGTTGTGAGCATCCTTGAAGGTAGTGATAGTTCCAGTCTTCACTAGGAACTGGTCTACCCCCACCAGGCCACAGATATTTCCACTTGGTACATCCTCAATGGCTTCTACATAACGCCCCATCATCAGGATGGTGCGCTGGATTGCCTTCTCATAGAGATCCTCTTTTTTCCCTGGAGTGTAGTTTGGTCCCATGATACGAGCCTTCATTCCTGTGGCGACCTATAAATGTTGAAACAAAATTTTTTGTCAGGTTACATATTCCATGCATAAATATTTTACAGTTTTAACGATTCTTTCACTATACCAACTGTATTTTTTGGTCCCATCTGCAGTCCCAACATACTTTTATCATTCAGTTTAAGAACTCCAAAATAAGGACGATTTTTTTTCAGTCTCTTGACGAGTCAATAAACTGAGAGATGACTGTGCTTTACAACTCTCAACTAAGTATAACGAACAGGAAAATTTCCTACAAAAAGTTTTTTAATATTTAAAAGATTCTCTTAAAAATAGGAAAAGTTTGAAGTCAGTAGATTACATTTTTCATTACGTACGACTCCTTACTAGTGATGGGTCGATTCAGACTCCAGAATCGATCGATTCCATCGATTCCACTGGAATCGAAATCGAACCGAATCCCTGGTTTTGGAATCGATATGACCGATTCTTAAAAATAAACACCCCTGTGAACATATTTTAGTTTCACATGTATCACTGATCGGCCAGAGTGATTTCTGTACAAACAGCAAACTATTTGAGGTTTCTGATATTATTGTCGCCAATATAGCGCACAAAAATGCAGTTCTAATTGCATTGGTACACGTCAAATTTAAAATAAAAAACTTGTTCATCAATCATTGTCGTCACATTTGTTTAGAAAATTACGTTGCATTACATTCAGTATCAAAATATATACTTAAACGCCATGCTGGACAGCTACTAACGTCTATACAGTGGATTCTCTATGTATTGAAACCTAATGGATTGAAATATCTGCATCCATGGAACACATTCTGGGGCCCCATTTCTTTATTTTACAGCATTTTAGGCCCCATCCATTGAAATCCCTCATGTATTGAAATTTTTGTCAGTCCCATGAGAAACGGTGGATAGAGAATCCACTGTATCCCCCCCCCCCAAAAAAAAAAAACTACAAATCATCACATAATCGTCGCATCAGAATGTTTTGTTTACGTTTCTGGACCAGAGATGTTAACTACGTTCAAGTCCAAAGTACGACACTACTAGAACAAAATGGTTGCCGCAAGAATGGTTTATTGTTAGTACCAAAATATTCCACTGGAATGAAAATGGAACATCATAGCGCTACTCGTTTCATAGTCCGCCATCTTTAGTGTGTCTCGTGCGTGGAATTTCCCAACTGAAAGTAGCATATCTATGACGTCTCAAAATATTAATGAAGTTTGTAAACACTGCAACGATAATAAACTGTAGCGAATATGTAATAAAATTGTTCCGTTGTTAATTGTAAATAACTTTTTTATTCACAAATATTTTAAAATGTATGTCGGCAAAGCAGAAAAAAATTGATTTTTAAGTACGGCTCGCAGAAGCCGAAAACAAAAACTTGAAGAGAAACGGAACTTGGAAAATTATTGTATTGGTCGGTTTTTATAATAACCAAAAGTTCCTATTTACCGGTAAATTTTTATTCACAGTACAGTCGAACCTCTATCTATCGTACTCGCATGTATCGTTTTCCCGCATGTATCGTAATTTTTTAATGGTCCCGACGTAATTCCTATTATAACCAATGATAATGTCCGTATGTGTCGATTTTCCAATTATCGTTTTTCCCGTATCTATCGTACAAATAAGAGTTCCCCGCCATTGTAAATTACAGTGGAACCTCGTTGAATCGTTCCCGTTTCTCTTGTTTTCCCGCATCCATCGATCGTTTTTCACGGTCCCGACAAATTGCCTATATAAACAATGTTAAATAAACCCACACGGATTGTTCATATATGCATAAATTTCCCGCATCGACCGTTCAGACATTTTCACCAACAAAATTAAAAAGTTAACTTACATTTTACGTTTTCATATCACGCTCGTATACACTTCTCGAAACAAACAGGCATAAAGAACTTAACATAACCGCACAAGGCACACATTTACCGTTGTCAAAAATACGGACGAACGTAATATTTCGACTTGTTTTGACTATAAATTTCACCGTTATTGTTTCAAATATGTTAGGCAGTCCATCTAACGTTTTACATACTGCAGGTTGTGTATGTAAACACAAACATTGCCGTATTTTCAGTAAACGAACAACAAACATGTTGCCACCAACAGAAAAACGTAATTTTTTATAGAGGAAATTTTTTTTTATGTTGATATCCAAATTATTTTCAATAGATTTCGAACACGTATATTGTACAAATTCATTTTGTTCTATTATAAATATGCGCTTTTACTTTTACATTTCCGTAAAGTGTAGTGAATAAATTGCAGTAACGTCAAGAATTTTGGGAATTTTCTTCCGCCATTTTGTGCACTTCCGAGTACAGCCTAAGGCAGCCGAGCGCAAGCGCATGAGTCGGAGAGGTTACGTTTCGCCTTGTAAATACGTATCTCATTCTTGTTACGTTTTTTGTTTAGATATAAACAGTTTTTTTTTAATTTTGTTAACAAGTGGAGTGCACTATTTTTATTTTAAGGCCTGTGAAATGTATTTATAAATTATTGCCGTAAGTGTCGCGGCCTTCAAAATCTGTTCCCTCACTTGAAAAATGCCTCGGAATAATAAAGGAGGTAGAGAAATGTCCCGGTGAAAAGCATGCTGACATCACAAATGTCTCGGATTGCCACCTTTGACGTTAAACTAGATTGTTGGTAATACAAATGAAGCTACAACCATATTCAATACACACATATTTGAAGCAAATTTCCATGTGGTGGACATTATTAAAAATAATTTTTGAGGTTATGTTTTTAGTTTTTTTTAAGTAAGGGGGGGTGGGGGGTTGCGTGTTTCCCGCATGTTTCGTTTTCTCGGATGCATCGTCTTTTCTCATTGGTCCCTTGAAAAACGATGGATAGAGGTTTGACTGTATTTACTACGTAAGTACCGGTAAATACTGCTGATCACGAAATGTGTTCCCACCAAATGTGCATATTCAATTACAGTATGCACAAAATTAGGTTGCCAAACAAAACCAACCTAACCTCCAAGGCCTAGTAAGTTATATAATTTAGTCAAACTGCAAAAATATTGTTTTTATAAACATACAAATAGGCCTATATGTGTGTTTTATGTATGTAACCTAGTTCAAAGGGACTATGAAAGTTTTATGTATAAGAAAATAAAATGAGATATAAAAAAACTTAAAGGAAAGCCTTAGAATCAGACTCAGAATCGAAGAATCGAATCCCAATTTTAAGAATCTATGTTGGAGTCGGAATCGGTGTATTTTAGGAATCGACCCAACACTACTCCTTACATCTCAAGAAACATTTTCCAGTTATAATCCATCTATTTAAAACCAACAGTTTGGCCAGTATTGTGGTGGTTCACACATTGGGTAGACAGAAGATTTTGCGCAACTCTCAATGTCACATGTCCATGACTAGCTCAGCGTTACATTAAAAATCAAAGGCACGGATTCCTACAATGTAGCACAATTGGAGGAATGAAAATGGCACAACTCTCGGAAATTTTGGGGTTTATTGTATGAAGTTACAACGTTCAAAACTTATACAGAACTTCAAATTTCAACTGCCGGGAGGCATCCTTTGATCAAACCAAAAAAAAGACATCTTTTACATTTGTTTTGCACCATCTCAACGACCCAAAACTCCGCGGCCGCCTTACACAACATACAGCCATCTCAGCCTACATCTTGTCAACTACTGGTCACGACTTCACACGCAAACAACCCGCTTAGCTCGTCAGTGGTGCTGTCCCACGGCCATTACAGGAATCAATTTTAAAATACGGTCGAACCCAAAATATGTCCGTACAACCGAGTTGTCCGTACGAACTGATAGGACAAAATTTCGCCTTGGCAGAACCCTCCTCCCCCCCCTCGATCCTTTCGGCTTGGACGTGAGCGAGAATCAGTAGGTCTCTGAGGCTACGATCACGTTTTCAAGAGACTTACCTGAAAGCAAGTGTTCTTACACATATTATCTTAGTACCCCGAAAAATTTCGAGTAAATTAATACTCCATTAGTGCGTTAACAATAAACCAGTAAATAAAACGACGAAAACAAGAACGTAACGTCGCCATTAACTTTACATGCAGCGGGCAATATTTGCCATGTTTACTTATGCCACTGGAAAATAAGACGTTTAACAGTGTTTCTGGTTGATAAAGAATAATCCTTTTGATAGGATGCTGCAATAACAAAATACTACCCGAAATGTACGTGAATAACTTCTAAACGTAAACGATTACGGACAGTAGTTGTATTCACGTCTTTTTTATATATTAAGTTAACATTTGTATCGTGTGATAATATATTCTGACTTAAATTATACTTTATTTCTTCACAAAAGACTACAAAGTGAGTTAAAATGAACGAAAAATGTAGCGCAACATCTCGTAAAATACGATACAACATATGTACGTTTACAAGTTACTTTTGAAAAAATACAGTAAAACTCGCTTAAGACGTTCCCACGAGATACGTTTTCCCAGCTGAGTCGTTTGGTTCGTTTGGTCCCATCACTTTTGTCATAAGAGCCATGGTTAATTTTCCCACATATTACGTTTTGCCATGTGCCTGATTTCCCGCGTAATACGGTCAACTTTCGTAAAAAAAATGGTGTTTTTATAAAAGTAATGAACGCGATTTTCTTTAGGAAACAAACTGAAAGGAAACAAAATGAAAGGAAACAAACTGAAAGGAAACTGCAACTGTAAGAAGAATACCGCATTTGTTTACGGTTTTTTAACGTCATCATAGATAACTGACGTGAGATATAGCGTTCCATAGACAGCGAGCAGGTATACTCAGGATGGCTAACGCATGCGCGTAACACGAATAAATACAATCCGCCATTGGTGATCACGTGCAAACCCATAGCAGATCGACCGCGATCGCGTGTAATGCTTGCGCTCACGGCAAAATAAATTCATGATGGCGGCAAGAGAATTGCCGCCGCCGCTAGCGCTATCGATTCTATGGAACGCTATCGATCGGTGTACCTGAATTGGCAACATTGATCACTTTACGTGCGTTCGTTTGTCTTTCCTAAACTTTGCGAAACGTGTTTGAAAATGTTACGTTACGAAAAGATGTGTTTTAAAGTCATTTCCATTTTAGTGCAGCGTGTTTAGATAGTTGTATAACGGCAATATTATAATAAAAAAATAGGCATTAACGATAAAATAATTGATGATCATGGAGAAGTGTGACGAGTTCGTGGAAACATTTGTTGACCTTAGTAAAGAACTTTCCACCCCTTTCAAATGCGTACTGTAACTGTCTAAATTCGCGGTAGCATTGCAGAAAATTTTTAAAATGCTGAACAGTGTTAACCAAACGGTAAAAAAAAATAATATCTCTTATTAACATTTCAAGGTATTCTCTTGAAATGGCATGTGCATGTACCATGAATCTTCACATAACAGTATACTCAATTCCAATATTAGTAACTTAAACTATACCAAGTTTTATGTTACAAAATATGATAAATGCATTGTTTGCATGGATACTATCACTTCGATTTTACCTGAAGAGAGTCTTTTAAACATGAAAACAGAAGCACTAAATAAGGTAAGCTGGATGAGTTTTACGAGATTTCCCTTAATTTACCCTTCCCACTATTTACACTTGTTCGCTCTGTCCCCCTGAAAAGTGTAAATAAGGGATTTTACTATACATTAAATTGTACTTGCGACTCCGAAATAAAATTTAATATAGACTGCACCTACAACAATGACTTACGGTAAGTTTTAAAATCAGTTTTCCCATTTAAGATATTTTCCCAGCTAAGAAGTTTGTGGTGTAAAGTACCTTCAAAAACGTCTTAACAGGGTTTTACTGTAAATCATTTTATCTAACTGCCCATGATAAAACATAGATTAGTGAAATTTACCAATGCAATTATGAGCAAAATATTGTCCATAAAACACGAACAAGTTAAGTAAAACACGAGCAAGTTAAATTAATGGTAAATGTCTACAAAAATATACGGCCTCAGCGTAGCATGTAGGCTTAACTTCAAAATAGTGTGTATAAACGGCCCGTGATTATGTTTGACCTATTACGAAATGATATGTAACAGATATATTTTGACGTGTGCACTTTCCACTTCGAAACTGTAATCAAACTCCAAATTTCAGTCCATGAAGAAAAGAAAAAATTGAGAACGTACAGGTAGCAAGTAATTCCTGAGGATGAATTTGTTCCATTGGCATGCGCATGGCAAGGGGGTAGAAGAGAAGGTAAATGGCGGAGTTACAATTTTTTTACGCTTGTGACGCCCACCCAGTGGAGACATTGGCTGGCAGCGACAGCGATGGGCGGGGCATGAGCTATGATGAGCAGCACTTGGCGCATCTTGCCACACAGCCGTTGCCAGAGAGAGTGAGAAAGAGATAGAGCGAGCGAGAGAGAAGCAGATGCCGCTCTGAGAAACAGCTGCGGGCAGGTCACTGACCCATCTTGTCTCGAACTCTGCGGCTTACGGGCCTGCAACAGTGTTTCTTAACGAATTTTTGAAGTTTTTTTCTATAATTTTCACACATTTGAGGGTTGAGCTCTTACACCTATATTCCTTATACATATTGCAACTTATACTGACGTTTTAACAGATCTCTGTGACTATGGATCGTTTTTCAAGGGAACAGAAGAAATAATGATGTATGCGGACCAACTATGCATGTGGACATGCCTCTATTAATTTATTTTTTTACCTAACCTCAAAATTTGAAGTTGTACTTATGTGCTGAGCTGACTGACAAGACAAAACATAAGCAAATTTTCTACAAGTTATTATTTATTACGGTAAGGTAAATTACGTAGGAAAATAAACAAACGGAAACAGGAAATTAGAAACATTACTATCATTTTTTACAATTTTTTAAATTTAAATATTACGTATTTACGAGTGCAATCGTGAAATTACATTACTGTTACATAACCACCTAAAACATGCTGCACTAAAATTGAAATGATTTTAAAAGCTGTATGTTTATAATAAAACATTTTCAAAAACGTTTCGCAAATTTTAGATTAAAGTTACCATTAATTATGCTAAAAACAAAGATAAACGAACGCACGTAAAGAGATTAAACGTTTCCAAAGTAAAAACAATGGTCGATAAGAGTCCGAACAATCGATAGTGTTAGTAGCGGCAATTCTCTTTTTGCCACCATCTTGAATTTGTGCAGTGAGCGCCATCATTACATGCGATCACGGTCATTCTCCTATGTCTTTGCATGTGATCACCAACTTCGCTGCGATGTTTCTTCTGTGTTCTATTTTCAAACAAGTTAAGATGTCCATTCTCCCTTCGTTATCTGTGACTCTGACACCTCTTGTTTATATTTTTTCGGATGGCAAAAACCGTAAACAGCGGGAAAAATAAAATTTGGATGATGTGATATGCGAGAAAATTAACAGTGTATTAATTTGCAAACAAATGGGACCTGAAGAAAAAAGTGCAAATCGCGGGCAAACGTAAATATCGGCTGGGCATGTTTACTTTGTGGGCAACCACAATTGTCTTTTACAGTTCGCCAGAACTGTACGTTTTAAATTTACACTGTATATTGAATTTAATTTTAAAAATGATCGATATGCCTAAATTTTGTCTGTGGGACAAGATATTTTGAGCTATGGAAGCGGGAAAAATGATACTAACGAAAACGATTGATGTGGACTTCTTAAACATTGTTTTAATAGGAAAATTTTCGGGACCAACAAAAATAAACTAATAGATACGGAAAAACGATATATACGAAAACGATGCAACGAGTTTCAGATGTACTAAAATTTTTATTTTTTCTATTTTTTTTTTTTTTTTTTACTGTTCGTGAAAATCCGTACGTACGAGCATAGTGTACGTACAAACCGAGTGCCGTACAAGCAGGTTTTACTGTATTAGGTTAATCATTACTAACAGAACAATTTAAACTTGTAATATGTGCACGTAACAGTAAACATGAATATTTTATACAACCATATTAAATTTAAAATGTACGTGGCCAATCAGCAAGTCATTTTATTAGTTGCCACCAAATACGGTGACAAATTCTCAATTTTCATCATCATAGGTCAATTTTTCACTGAGTATAGGAATTTTTCCTGGAAAGTGTAAATTTAGCTTGGTATCTCCTTCCTTACACCCAAGCTTTAACAATGAAAAATATATAATTTCATTCAATTCAAGTACAAGACAATTTTAGCAAAAAATACATATTGAAAATTTACTAATACAAACAGTGTAAAGTAACTGGCCTCACCAGATCATCCTTTTTGCTTTAAGTAGGAGTATGCTCCTGGGTTCATTTTTTTAAAATTGTACTTGACAATAGTAGAACTTAATTTTGTTGTTTTCGGAGATTTGAGACCGAAGAAGGCATGTCAGTGTACAACATACAGCTGCCAAAGTGTTAAGACCACCTTTCAGCCACATATTGAGGTGTAGGCCTGGGATTTGGGGCAACTAGGATGGACCTAGTTGTGGCCCATGGTAAAGAGCCGCTGCCCGGCTCTGCACTCCAACGAGCCTGGTGATTGTCCTCCCATTTTTGTGTGTGTTTGTGCTTCGAGTGGTTTTGTGTACCTGAAATATCACATCAGTTTTTTTCCTCTTCAACATAACATTTAAATAAAGTAATAATCTCTACAAAGGGGTGAACTGTACCTAATAGATGACCACGAAACAAGAAGAACAAACATGTGTAAAAATATTGTAATCTTTGTTTCTTTAAGCGTCGCAGTAGCGTAATTTATAAAAATATAAAATTTTAATTTATTTAAATTTTTCTAAGGAAGTATTTCAAATATTAGCTAAAACAGAATACTGTGAGGGAAGCTCACTATTATATTGAGATGTTTTTTTTTCTTGGTAATTTAATAAGTCCGTTTGAATCATAATAATCAGAGGTCAGTTATTTTAACGGTAAAATAAAATCAATGTAGCGGCATCATGTGAGGTATCAATTTAAAGATAATCAAAAACACCAACCTTTTTCTCTCTTGTGTTTTTTACTTTTTTTGATTAGATTGCAGGCAAAGTTTTTATTAGAGTTTTCAGTTTAGTAGTTTTATCAGCCTAGTTTGTATGTCTGGGGGGAGGTTTAGGAATGCGGGCGCTGTGCTGACGTATTTCCAAGAAACCGACTGGCCTCTGTCAGTTATATCTCTCCGCCGAGCGCGGATATTTTGTTTATTTAATATTTAATTCCTGGCGTGAAGTTTAATAAATGTAAGCACACTGTGCAGTTTTTCTGGTTGTCAGTTCTCTTTTGTATATTTTATAAGGTATGTTTTGGCCCGAATTAACCATGGTCATTTAAAAGAGTTCCTAGCAGATAGTAGAGGAGGGGTCTCTGCTCGCCATCTTGGTGGCTTGTGGCGTCCGCTTCCTCGCCCCAGTTGTTGAGTGTGTCTTGTGCTAAGTGAACGTGTTTTCGGGAGCTGAAAGAGTGATGCGAAATTATGGTGGTCGATGGACTTGGCGTCCGAGGCGAAGCTGCCTCCGCATCGGTATTTGAGTAATCACAATGACTTAAGCTTTTTTTTTATATTTCTTTTCTTGTGGAGTTCCGCGTACTGTAGCAACGAGACACGAAGAAGAGGAGGCGAGTTGCTGTTACTGCATAGTTTACGAGACCGTAATTTCGGTTTGCCGCAGCACCATTATCATTCGTCTCATGTTCCTGTGAGATGGCTTTTTGCGCAAAAACGTAAATCTCATACATGTTGATAACTCTAAAATGCCGGCCTGACAAAACGATAGCGTTTATGATGCACGATGCTCTGGAGGCATCCAGAGTGTTTTTCTTTGCCGATTTACAGACTGCCACGCGCGCTGTGATGCTATCTACCGTGTGCAAAATAGCTTAATAAAATCAAGTTTCTGTTCCGTAGCACACATCTCTTCATTCATTCAGGGTTCGAACCAACTATTTTCCCTGAGAAATTAGAGTGTGTTTCATACCGACTGGTGTTCAGTCGTGAGCTACGTGGAGCTGTGTGTGTGTCTCAATCACATTTGGTAGCTCACCGCGAAGTGGGGCCGAGTGGGGCATCATATATATTTTGCGACACAAACGTGATGGGCAGTGAGTACTGTGAAGTGTTCAGCCACTTCCCCCATCTTGTTTAAATATTTATAGTGTGTTTTTATTTTCTTATTTAAATTTATATTATGTAAATCTTTCTTAACAGGCTTATATGCATTTTCAGGGTGAGTTTGTCAGGTGTCCGGTGTGATGCAACATAATTCAATAACCTATTAATTGGGGACATATTAATTTAAATTCATCTTTTCAAAATTCAATATAAATATAGCCAAGGAATTTTAAAGTAGAGTCATTTGATTATTTTCCGGGCTTGTTTGGTTTCAAATTGACCACAGTAAAATTTCAATTATTTTTGTTGATATAACTTTTTCTTGTATTTTGGCTAATTTTTTAGTTTTGGCAATTTTAGCTTATTATTACATTTTCCCTGGTGAAGTGAGTAACTTCAGGTGTTGCAAGCTTCTCCAGGCTGTAGGATTTCTGGCGCCGACGTTGTGGTTGATCACTTGCTTCATGGAATTCTCTCCATGACGTAGGTTATTGACGCACGTAGGTCAGCCATCACAGGGGGTTGCTTAGGGTATTGTGCCG
>PNEQ01067735.1:0-12655 GCA_003012365.1 Medauroidea extradentata | reverse complement strand
AGAGTGAAGATAATGATGCGGAATGTTTGTTATGTGGGAGTCTTTTCTCCGAGGACAAACAGGGTGAAAAATGGAGGCAGTGCCTCAAATGCTATGGGTGGGCTCATGAGGATTGTGGGGCTGATCCACGTTTTGTATGTCCAATGTGTGTGAAGAAGAATACAAGTCACAAGAAGTGAACTGAGAGAGAGAGAGAGAGAGAGAGAGCTCAAACACGAGATTCTGCATAACTATGAGAGTGTCTCATATTAGGAACACTTTTTATTTTTATAAAAATTTGCAACTATGTGTGTTTATACATTTTTTAGATGCCAGTTTGTACGCAAATGTTTCAGAAATGTTATAGCATTGAAATGTATGTATTGCATTATCATGCTTGTGAAATATATTATATTTGAGTAGGTTTAAGTATAAAATATTTACATTTTAAAAAAAGGGTCTCATAATTGGTACACTTACCATATATATATATATATATATATATATATATATATATATATATATATATATATATATATATATATATATATATATATATATTGAATCTTGCAAATTTCATGTTGAATATTTATTCTCTCTATACAGGTATCCCAAAGGAAAGTCAGGGAAATGCAGTTAAGGGCTTGTTCCCGAGTTTTTTTTCAAACTGGTGCCAATAACACAATTTTTTTTTAACCAAAAGCTTTGAAAAAAATCGAGTCAATGTGCAGTCACACGATGTACAATACTGTGCATGCGTTTTTTAAAATAATGTACCATTCGTGAGCAAAAAAAATTATTTCCTTCATTTTTGCTTACTTTCACGACAAAAAACGTGGTACTTTGGGTAATGAAATCTAAAAACTGTTCAGTATAATTCTACAAAAAAATTCAGCTACAAATTATAACATATAAGTGTCAAAATTGTGCAGCGAAATTTTCACATGAGTATTAGGTAGTAATAAAAAAATTATTTTCGAAATCACTGCAAAACTCAGTAACAAGGCCTTAAGGTAGGGATGTTCCAGTATAATAAAGGCAGATAATTTTTACTGTTGAATTTTAACATGGACGTAATTAAACAGCCATACAAACATAAAATTTTTGCATTTTTCCAAGTTTAAAAAAGGTAGTTTCATAAAATTTGTTATTTTTTTTATTTGATTTTAATTTATACATTACTAATTTTAGGAGAAGTGTTCATGCTTATGAGACTGAAAATAAGTCTGCCTGCATATAATTATGTCAATGTATCCATAAATTTCATTTATACTTAAAGAAACAGTAACACTAACGAAAAACAATACCAGACCATCAACTTTGGTTACTATTAAGTGGTGTCATGTTCATCCGTAAACACGAACATTTCGTGGTAAATGCTACTAACATGCAAGTAATCAATTCAATAAAAAAATACTCTTACTTATTTTTTAAAATGTTGGTTCTGCAGTTATTGTAAAACTCGAATTACATAATCATAGGCCCTTTCAAAGAGTCAAGATGTTAATCCAGTTGGGCAAAGTTTCTATTTGAGACAAAGAGCAACCAAAGTAAATTTTTCACTCATTCAATACATTATCAGGGTTATGTTAGCTACAGGATGTCCACAACGTCTTGTTACCCCCTGTATGTAGTTTACGCATATTGTTATGGTATTATGATGTAATGGTATCTTGTGTTGTAACATAACCTTAAGTATCCAGTGGATGTATGGCATGTACTCGGTTGTGTTGCAGACAAGGAATGTGAACCATGCGTCATACAAGCGAATACACCCTGCAACAGAGGATTGTTGTGAGTGCTTGGGTTTACGAACGTCCTCATACTGGAAAGACACTTAGTGAAGTGCGTGCCTATTACCCACAACGATTCCAGAAAGAGGCGCCACCAAAACAAACCCTTCTGGGTTGGGAATACAAACTCTTTGAAACGGGCAACATCAAAGGAAAACCACGAACTGGAAGACCTTCAACCAGAGTGAAAAAATGTCAGGAAGTCGAGGAATTAGAAATGAGATCACCAAAGGAGTCGCTCCGCAAACGATAAGCGGAGCTTGGAATACCACGATCAACACTGCATAAACACATGACGAACGACCTGCACCGTCACGCATATCGTCCCATGTTCGTTCAGGAGTTATCAGTCAATGATTTAGCCCACAGATGGGATGCATGCGCGTTGCTTCATCAGACTTTCGACACAATCCCAAAACGTGGAAAGGTCATTTTCAGTGATAAATGTGCCATCTATAGGAGCTATCGATCACGGAATGTTGTGTTCTGGTCCAAGGGAAATCCACATTATGTCGAGAAACTGGAACATATTCCTCCACATGTCATGATATGGACTGCAGTGAACAATCGACATTTGTTTGAACAATATTTCTTTGATGGAACAGTGAACCATACAACTTATCTGGACATGCTGCGAACCTGGTTTGTGCCACAACCGGAGGAACTTGGTTATTCTGAATGATGTGTGGTTCCAACAGGATGGAGCGCCAGCCCATTATGCCATCTCTGTTAGGAAATACCTTGCCGAGGTATTTCGGATTGGTCGAGGTTCAGCAGTGTTGTCTGCTCACTTGAATGGCTACCTCGAAGCCCAGATATCTCGATGTGTGATAGTAAATAGCCTTTGGGGCTTCATAAAGGAGTGTGTTGCCCAGCAGCGCTACGAAACCACAGATGAAATCAAAGAAGCAGTGAGATTTGCTTTTGCTTGTATCAGCCCACAAATGCTTCGAAAGATGTCTCGCAAAACTTGGTGCAAAATTATTATCTGCCATGAGAATGAAGGAGCCCAAACGGATCCACTGAATACTTAAGGTTATGTTAAAACACAAGATACCATAACATCATAATACCATAACAATATGCATAAACTACATACAGGGGGTAACAAGACATTATGGACAACCTGTATTTATTCATTAACCAATCTTGAGAGCAAGCTGAAAGTAAGCAGACAAAATATGAAAATTAGCGCGAAAAAATCTCAACTTAGACATAACCAAAATAACAGTGCTACGGAACTGTTTATGCAGCATTCAAAATATTGAAGACAAAAGCACAAAAGCAACATTTATGTAAATTATAAATATAATGACGTATTGAAATACACTGTTGTTGCCACATTTGTAAAATTTTCAAAATGTAGCAACTTTTGAAAGCCAGGATCTTAAATATTTGAGTCAGGGTAAGTAAGTGACTTAAAATGAATATTAGTTAAACTATGCGAGTTTACATAATTTACAATCTACTCATTTATTGCGGACAAATTACAAGCGATTAAAAAAGATATCGAATGCAGGCAGGGAACTGCAATTCAAAAGTGATTATACAAGAGCATTAACAATTTTGGCAGAAAACAATCCTTCCCGAAGAACATGACGATTCCGTTACTATCCCAGGATGTGGAACTTGGTATCCGGAGATCTGAGTCCAGTGTGGTATCTGCAAAAAGTGGTGGCACGAGGACTGCCATACTTATGAAGGCAGCGGGTCATTTGTTTACGATTATTGCAAGTGTGTATTCTTAACCACCCTATTTACACATGTAAAAATAATTTAATATAGAATCATGAACTGACATTTTAATTTTACTGTTTATCCTAGAATTTGTATTCGCACGATACGCCACAGAATAAATCAGTGTAACAGGAGCGACTTGGCATGGCTTTAGCGAAATGGTTTTCCTTTGGGTTATCAGGATTTGAGAGCTCTTTACTTCACGTGGTTGTTAGGTTTGACAGAAGTTTAGCTGTCTCAGTTTCAAAAACTATAAACCTATTTCCACGTAAATAATGGTAAATTTACCACGTATATGTATTATATTAATATGTAAGTTTATTACAGTACCTCAAGCAATACAAATGGCTATATAACCAATTAATCAAATTACGTTGCTTTGTTTACTCTCCTGTGCATCCCGACTTTGAGTAATTATCATTTAAATAGGCACAAATAAATTTCAAACCCCTACATTAAACCTCAACATGTTCATATTTGTGGTTATGTATTAAGGCCTACTTAATGTTATTTGATTGCAGATTATTGTCAGTATGTTACATGAATAGAGGTTAAGAAAATAATTTACACACTTTTGTTTGGTAAATAGTCACTATTGTACTTCAAATTGAAGAAAACCCAACTAAAATACTAGTACAATACCACAATACTACATATTTATTTAAATACAGTACTATAGACTAGTAACAATTCAAGATATTATATTGGTTGGTTAGTTGCCAAGTGGTGAAAGTCACAAGAAATCGAAAATGGACTTACGCCACTATAAAATTGCCTTCGATGTGGTCTACATGTTATGATGTGCATCCTTGTCCACTACCATGGACACAGGAAGAATGAAATTGTTTGGAAAATGAACGAAATGGCCAGGCGCCGTAGAGACCAAGTGGTGTTAAGTCAAGTGTCACCATCACAGCATGCAGCCGGAACCATGCCGAGAACAACTGATATCTCATAGCTATGTTAACTGTATTCTTTCTCTATGCTTAACATGAAATCTAGTTTGTATAACTATAAACGTGAATGTGTGTACGCATAGCAATGGATAATTCGTTGTGTTAAATTGTTACATTTGTGTTATAACAATGGATGAGTCTGCACAAGTTGCAAGGGAGAAGAATCGAAGACAAGTATGCGAAAACAATGAAGTATTACATCGTAATAGTGAAAAGGAATCGTGAAAAATGATACACAGACTGCTCAGATAAGGTTATAGCACTAAAGACGTTAATAAACAAAGACTGAATGTGTCGAAAGGCATGTTTGACTAAAGTCTCTGAAGAGGAAAGAGCAAAATTATACAAAAGGTTTTGTAAAATTGGTGACTTAGGGAAACAAAATGCATTTACTTGTGGGCTTGATGTGTGCAAACAATTTTTTGAGCATGTATTCGCTGAGTGATGGGAGAGTATCTCAAGCTTTGAGGAAATACCAAGTAGGCAAGGCATCTGGTGAAGATTTAAGGCGTCACAAGGCTAATCCAACACAGAAGAGGCCAGAAGTCATAGCTTCCATTGAACAGCATATAAACAGCTTTCATTTGACTGTGTAACACTACACGAGAAATGATAACATGAACAGAAGTATGTAAGACCACTTTTGATCATACGAAAAATGCATGATTTCCACAAGGAAATTTGCCTTATAACAATGCATGTGTGAAATAAAGTTACTACAGACATATTTTCAATCTAAATTCAACCTGCACTTTCAGACACCTAAAAAAGATACATGCAAAACATGATACATACAAAATTAAGAAAATAGATACTAACCTTACACAAGACGAGAAGTTAAAGATGGAATAGTACCATGAATTGCATTTTAGGAGAGCTGAGAAAGCAAGAGAATACATTAAACATGACTCTTCACGCACTGATGAAGGAACACATGCAATATTCATGGATCTCCCGAAAGCCATCCCATTCCTTAAAAAATAGACAGTGCTGCTTACTACAAACGAAACATTTACGTGTATATTTCGGAATTTACGTCATGAAAACAAAACAGGGGTATTTCTGCTGTAGGTATGAAACAATTGCATCAAGGGGGTCAAGAAATCTCATATTTGGTTGCTTATTTCTACCATTAGGTCATAATTGAGACAACAATACACCACATTGTGACCTATTCTGATTCGTGCACCGGACAAAATCGCAACATGAATGTTTGCACAAAAATTTCTGGTTTCAAGACATTCATACCTGCCCAATGATGGTGATTTCGGGTGAGTTGAAACTGCAAGTTGTAATATAACAATTTACGTACCCAAGGATTTGTACGACTCCATGGAACAATCCCGAAGAAACACGAAATTTGTGATTAATGAAATACAATGTTCTGATATTATGCTGGTGAAAAACTTTCAGTGAGTGAGTGGATGGATGGGAACGCGCGACACATTTGTCAACACATTGGTCATTAGCACCCACAGATAGGTTTTAAAAATCAGGAACAGAAACCCTTCCATAGGAGGCAACACACAGTCGACATCAATAACAAAACAAACAATACAGACACTTACTCCACAGGAGTTACGACAGAAAAAATATGTCAAAACACATTAAGAAATAAATTTAAAAAACCTTCGAAAAGACTGTACAAAGTAACAGACAATACACAAAGGGACAATTCACAACAGACTAAAAGGACCTGTCGCACATAAAAAGACCACCAACCAATAAAACACAGTTCTTTATAAATAGCATACAACTCTGCCATTAAAATGCTGCATGACGAATGAAGCCCAAACAGGTACCTATCTGCACCTACAAAGAAGGCACATGCAGTAAAAGTATCAGTCTTCGAGCCGTCGTTGTAAAAGCCGGCACAACCTTTAAAATCTGTCGACACAATATCAATAAAAAGGCATTGGTAAATGAAAGCGGTAGTGGTCGGCTTCGTGTAGTTTGCCAGATGAAGCCGTACCAACACCCTGGTGCACCACAAAAGGAGGGTTCGGGCACCCAATAGGCAGCTCATGACCTTGAGCGTTACTCTGCGCCCGGGAGGGCGAGAACCGGACACATGCAGGTTTGGTGGCTCGAGGTCTGGTATTATACAATTGTACATATGAAGGGTGGTGAACGGCATCAAGCAGTAAATAGGTAGGGTCGGACAGAACTAGCAACCCATACAGCAGCAGAAACTGTTCACGCCGATAATGTAGTGGTGGTTCACCAGCCTCCGCACAGAGACTCACGACTGGGAATATGCGCAAACACAAAGACTAATGTTTCACATTCCCTCCAAATAAGCATGGAATCAAAGATAAGGCCTAGAAACTTCGCATGTTCACAATCAGGCCAAGTAGTTCCTTGTAAAAACACCTCAGGAGATGAAAAAGCACTATGGTTATAGCAACTGTCAGCCCAATCATCAAGCCGGTGGACTGCCAGCTGGATCTGACATTTCGTAACACACTTAAAGGATGAGCAGCGACATATCATAAAGTCATCCACATAAATTGCACAGAACATAGGGGGCGGGACTACAGATACAATTCTGTTTATAGCTATTGCAAATAGAGTAACACTCAAAATGTAACCCTGAGGCTCCCCATTTTACTGATCAAACTCCTGAGAATATGTTACTCCGTTTCGAAGACGGAAAGTTCTGCGATACATAAGATTATTAATAAATGTACAGAGATGTCCACGAAAACCCAATGAATGTAACTGTTTTAGGACACCATGACACCATGTGGTGTCATAGGCATTCTCGAAGTCAAAAAACTGCAAGGAGATACTGAATATGTACAAAGGGATTAAGAATAGCTGCCTCTAAGTCGCTGAATGGTGCCGGCAAAACCCACTTTGGAGAGCTGATAGAAGACCACAAGTCTAAAGACAATACATTAGTCGAGCATTTATCAATCTCTCCATTGTTTTACAGAGACAGCTAGTCAGCGAAATCGGTCGGTAACTGGACACATCATCCTTATTCTTTCCAGGCTTTAAAACGGGTATCAGTGTTGAGAAACCCCATTGGGAAGGGAAGCATCCGGATTCCCAGAGAAAATTATAGAGATTAATTCATTTTTCCCTTCAAGTGGCAGGTTTTGTATCATTGCATAATGGATACCATCTGGGCCAGCAGAAGTGTATTTCGAGCAGGAGGGGGATCTCTCGAGTTCACTAAGACAGAAAGGCTGACTAGAGTCTTCTCCCAGCGAATACC
Organism: Medauroidea extradentata; assembly: GCA_003012365.1. Taxonomy (NCBI): domain Eukaryota; kingdom Metazoa; phylum Arthropoda; class Insecta; order Phasmatodea; family Phasmatidae; genus Medauroidea; species Medauroidea extradentata. The sequence continues at coordinate 4,967 of PNEQ01067735.1, read as the reverse complement.
AAGGTCTCACCATGCCCATCACAGTGAGCCTTTAGAGCCTGAAATGATGGTGTGCATCGGTCTTTGCTAGAATGCTGATAAAATGTCTGTCAAAGTAGGTCGCATACATCTTCCACATCAATTATTAATTTATTACGTCGAAGGAAGGGAATATTTACATAAAGGGGTTGGCCGATTATCTTTCTCACATTATCCCAAACATATTTACCTGTTGCGCGTACAGTAATAGATGACAGAAATGTCCTCCAAGAATTCCGTTTGCTGTCCCGTATTACTCGCCTACCCGGAACCTTGGTGATGCGAAACAGCTCTAAGTTCGACCCAGTAGGCTGTAGCATAAACCGTCAAAGTGCACTTTGCCAGGCACGTTTTGCACCCTTGCACTCATCATTCCACCAAGGCACACGACGACACCGACGAGAATATTACTTCGGGATGGCAACATCTGCTGCTGACACCACTGCTGCAACGAAGGACGAGACAGATACATCCACTTCACGAGAAAGGTCCTCAGTAAAGTGAACCAACTGTTTGTTACATTCCCAGTTTGCCCTTTTAATCATCCAACGATTTAGAATGGGCAGGGCAGCATAAGAGAGACAGTGTAAATCCACTGTAAAATAGTTACTACAAAAGAGATCAGGGTGGACATTACAATCAAAGTGGGTGACCAGCTCTGGGCTGCAAAAGGACAAATCTACACACGAAGTGGTGCCTGTATGAGAGATAACATGTTAAGGAGTGCTATTGTTCAACAGGACCAAGTTAGTACTGGTAAGCAAAGACTACACAACTACACGACCTCTGCCATCCCGAAAAGAATATCCCAACAGCTCGTTGTGAGCATTTAAATCAGCCATAAAAAGGAAAGGAGATAGGAGCTGGGATATTTGATACTCTAAATCACTCTACGTGAAAACTTTACATTGAATGTATGTACACGCAACAAACAGTTAACAATGTTCCGAGATACATTATTTCTGCTACAGCGTGCAGTCTCGTAGTAAGAGCGCCAGATGAATGATAGATTGCATCACTAACCATGACAAACACACCACCACAAACCCGATCAATAGCAGTATAATCATCGCGGTAGAATGTGTAGCTTCGGAAGGAGATGTCATTTGTTGGCCGGAAATGTGTTTCTTGAAGGCAAATGACCGATGGGGTCAGTGATGTAATCAGTTGCCTTAGTTCTTCAAGGCAGCTAAAGTAACCTCGGCAATTCCATCGGAGGAGGGACATGAATAATATGAGAAAGGGAAGGTACTCTTAACTTATTTTCTCCTTATGTCTACTTAAAAGGTGTTTGTAGAATTCTGAGCCATCATTGCCATCAGGATCATAATCAGGCACCACACCTGCCTGACACCTCAGAGGCAGGATTACGAGGTGGTGAAGCGACAGCAGTCTTACTGCTCGTAGAAGGAGCAGCAGAAGTACCCGGAGGTGTTGTTGACTTTACAGAACTCTCCTGAGGCGATGATACATCTACTTTGGCAATCTGTTTTAGTGGTGCTTTTTGGCGGAGTTTTACAAAATAAGGTTTAATAGGAAGTTTGAAATTGGGGGTCCACTGTGTCCCGACTGTCGTGATCTGAATGGTCGGAATCTTTTGTGGGTCTCGTGCAACAGAGACCTCTGTTGTGTTGCCACATCGACAGTCTGGGTACACGCATCCTTCATGGGCAGTCGAGCACTGGCGATTGTACTGTACGTAACATAAGGCCGAGACCCTTGTTGGAATCTGAATCGGTTGCATGCTTCGACAATTGAAACTTTGTCAGTTGTCATTGGTTTACTTCATTTCTCTTTTTCCGGATGAACTGGTTCGGCACATTTTAGGCAAACTGATGGTGATCTGCAGTTAGCAGAAGAATGATCGTATCTCTGACAGTTGTAGCAGAGGAGTGGAGAAGGAATGAACTGTTTTACACGGACGTTCAGATAACCAATTTTCAAGGTTCCTGGAAGGACTGAAATGCCAAATGTCAGGAACAGAGTAGCAGTTGGAACTAGTACACCAGCAGATTTTTTTGTAACTCGACGAACATGTGTGAGACACTCTGCCCGGAGTTCCTGTAATAGTTCGGAATCTGGAACGTCGATAAAATCGGGACACCAAATAACACCCCTTGCACGAATTCAGCGCGACAGGGGGTGTTACTTCGAGGAATTTCTTTGTTGCACCGTTGAAAACCTTCATTGCCTGCAGCCAATGTGACTGGACAGCATTTGAAGCCTCGATCAACAGTTCAGTCCTGTACTTGATTTTTCTGCAGTCTTTGACTGCACCACCACCAGCAGCACTATCAATAACTTTTTGCAGCTCGAAGGGTGACACTCTTTCGAATGTGTGCCCATCGAGGCCTTTCACTACCAAAAACAGAGGGGTCGGCAACTTTCTTACACAAACAAATTAATCATTAACCGAATCAAGTCCTTATTACTCTGCTGTCTTTTGTTGCGGCTCTTGAGTGAGCCACTCTATTGAGTGCTTTTGGAAGTCATTATGGATGACCCCCCTACTGAGAACTGTCGGACTCAACTTGCTGTTCGGGTTGGGGGGGGGGGAGAAAAATATGTAGAAGCTAACAGTTCAAACACCTCACGGTTTATGCTGTTGGGAGGAGGACCTACTTCCTTATGATAATGGAAATAAAACTGGCCACGAGAAAAAAATCCATAAATTACAGTCACAGAACAGGTTTTTTGACTGTAATAATACAAAAGGCAAACCTATAAAATCTGTCATTAGCAAGAATGCTGTTTGTTCACTGGTGGAAACAGATCGGTACCGTCATATATGTGGGAATTATAGGGTAGCTGATATGCTTCAGTGTGCCAGTTTCGGCAAGTGGTATCTTTAGGAGTGCATCGGATGAACAACAGAAGACCATGATGGCTCTGAATGTGTAAATAGCTTTTAGGTTGGACAAAATTATCATATTTATGGTGAATTTCTTTTTGAATGTACTATAGTGGACTGATTTTTGATCTTGTGTACCAAATGGTTACTTCGTATATATACATATACATATTATTGTCATAGGCATTATTACCCTACCATAGTATAATAAGGCCTATTTGCACTGTGTTCGCAAATATGTTTATTTCATTTTGTTTTTTGCAGAGTTTATCATGTTCCATTTTATGTTTCTTTCTGTAATAATGTAGAACTTACTGCCATTTAAACACTTGACTATCTGCTATATTTATTTTATAGCCAATCTCCCTTAGGAAAACCTTATCACCCGCAAGTACCTTAGTATCTTGCGTCAAACATACTTGCAGCGGCGATAGATGTCTTAGACAGCACGACGATGACTGATAATTTTTAGCAAATTCATGCTGCCAAGAAGACTTTACACAGAAGTGGCGAACAATATAAGATCCAGGACAACTTCCCACTGTTTAATATTGCTGTGTGATAAGTACTGATAGTATGTTCTGACCACCAAGCAACATCGTCGGGTCTACTGAATTCGTAAACATACGCCAGTAAAGCCTAAACTTGACAAAGAATTTCTTGATCAGATTGCGAAATTAAGTTGCACATTGTTGCCTGTAGCGGGGTCTTCGGCGTGATGAGCTCTAGGTGATCGTACGTAAGTCCTAATGTGTCGATCTTCCAGAGGCAGCAGTAACTGTGTTTAGTAAAGACAAAGACATACCTTCAGGGTTGGCGGCTGTATCTATGATAGTGCTTGCTTGCATATTCGTCAGATGATAGACCAGTTCTTGCTTCGAATTAATTATATACCTGCAATATTCAGCAAATCCGAGAAGCACTGACAAAGGCACACAAAATTAAATTTGGCACTCATTGTTAACAGGAAGCATGTAGATTGTTTCTATACCCCATTCAGCCATTTTCCCTGTGGGCTGTTGATTTCGTGTTAAAAAGAGAGGTAATTATTAAAAGTGGCTGTAATGCCGAGTTCTCGGGTCAATTCTAAATCGACAATATTAAATTTTTAATATATACACTGAATCAAGTGCAATATGTCATGTTTTACTACATTTGCAGTTTGTGGTGCTCTGCTATTTTATTTATTGCGCAGGGAGCTGTATAAATATCTGAACTTCGAATGGGGATTCAAACATCTGGCGACCGATGGTAGGGGCCAAGGAAATACAGAACCTACGAATGAAATTTAGATTTGTTACTTACACCTTTATATCCCACTGCCTGCTCGTCATTTAGTATTTCCACTTCGAAAAACCGAGGTACTTGCCCAGCCCTAGTTTCACAAGAGTTTCAGCTACAAATTCTTAAGGTAAAAATAACACAAATACTGCACAAAACATGATTAGTTCAATGGTGTCCGAATCTTCATGTGGTGACGAAAAATATGCAACGAAACCTACAGAAAGCATTAATAGCCTAATATTGTCAACTTCGTTGCATGGAAGTGAAAGAGAAGCAAACAACTCTGCAAACATCAGCAACCCTAAGAGTTCACCAACAGTTCAAGAAACAACAATCCAGTAAAGAGACCTCACAAATTCAGACTGCATTCGTAACAATTTACTGACAACATTCCTGGTAGAAGAAATACAAAACAGGAAAAGTAAAACTGTGTCTGGTAGACCTACTAAACCCAAGTGTAAGAAGAAATTCATGGAATTAAACCCAGGTGAGTCTTCCACCACAGAAATGCATTCAAGTCTGGCAGCAAAAGAAGTTAAAAACAACACACAACTCATATATTATAGGTGAAACTTCCACGTCAGCTGGATCGAATGCTGTTCGTACAAAGGTTGCGCGCACAAAGGCTGTGCTAATAAAGATTCAAGTGATGTTTTCTGTAACTGAGATGTGTGCATTAGTAAAGGTTGCTTCAAAGTAAGACATTAGACACTGTCTGTGTCTTAATCTCAAAATATTAATATTGCTATTTTCAGTTCTTTTGTAATCTGGTAAAAATTTATATTTGTAACTCACAGTTAATTTTTTAAATAAT
>PNEQ01067734.1:0-30330 GCA_003012365.1 Medauroidea extradentata | reverse complement strand
TTTATATTTGTATAAAATAGTGTTAGTTTTGTAGACATTACTTAAGAGTACATTAACATCTAACGGAAAAAAATTAGCTCATCTAGTTTTCCCGTAATGTCACTTCAAAGTCAAAATTTTCATATTTTTACTTCATACAAAACTTGAAAACCAGTAAATATAATGAAATGGAAAAAATCTCATCAAAACTACACGTCACAGTCTACGGCTTGAAGCATATACAAACACATTATAAAATATTTCTGTGTTTAAAATAAATTTTTAAAAGTACCAAAAAAATTTTAATTTTGAAATTTTTTATTTAATATAAACACTTTTTGTAACGGGTTTTAAATGCTACAGGCCATAGACAGTAACGCGTAGTTTTGATATGATTTTTTTCATTTCATTATGTTAACTGGTTTTTAAGTTTTGTATGAAGTAAAAATACGCAAATTTCGACTTTGAAGTGCCATTACGGGAAAACTAAATGAGCTAATTTTTTTCCGTTAGAGGTATATGTACTCTCAAGTAATGTGTACAAAACTAACACTATTTCATACAAATATAAAATTATGTTTTTTCCCCACTTGAACAACCTTAAGCTGTGACCACATTATTTTATTTGTGGGCAGCGTAGTTCAAAGTCTAACGCTTGTTTCTATAGTTGCGTTGTTCTAATCCGGTTATTTTTCCGTATACGACAGTCTGGCAACCCCATTTTAGGCCATTTTGAGGGGCCCGAAAATTATGTTTCTAATTAACGTGCCGAATTTTAAAAACTATAGCGACATAGTTTGAAGTGTGTGTTCTTTTCGTAGATATACAAATATAATGTGAGTTAAATAGTTTCGTCAAAAAAATAATAGCCGTATCTCGCTGCAACGTGTTTGGAGCGCAAGTAGTGAGGCCACTTAAAACATCCAATCACTGACATCGAAGCAGAGCTGCATGTGTGCACGTAAGACATTGAAACGAAGTGGTGCCAAATTTTTTTCGCGAAAACTTCCTGTCCCTAGTTCAAATTGGGATATACACTTTTAAAATATTTTTGTTATTTATGCATGTATAGTGAAATGTATCAAACTATTTAGGAATCAACATTTAAAGTTAAAATGCAGCCTTCAGTGTGAAACTGGTATTTTTTATTGAACTAACCAGTAAATTAATTCATTTATTTGACTCTTCACATTTTACACAGAATATGAGAGAACTCGTCAAGTTGTCGGCATGTTCTTTGGTCGACGATTTTTTTACCATTTAGTGTTAAGCCTCTGTTTTCTATGCTATTCACCGTGTGTGGAATTTATTTGTGGTGTCTGCGGATTTCAGGATGGTTGGTCTGACAACACTAATTTGAATTACGCAGCATCCCGCATAAATAACCACGCATATATTCTGAGTTATAACCCTTTTAAAAATATGTATGGTGATAAATGTGTAAGTGTTTCATAATACACAGAATTTTGTACCTTATGGAACTATAAACACTGTGATTCACGAGGAGGTACCACAGGACTTCTTCCTTACATTGTCTAGAACAGAAAATATATTAAGGTCGGCCCCTTGGTTCAGTTAAACTGCCGCGTCTAGTTTACCGACGAGGCATATTTCATAACCGGACTGCATGAGCAATCTGCACAATTACCGAGATGTTGGACTTGTCTGGTTCATCTGCGACTGACAAACTGAAGTATTTTGAAGGGTATTCGCCATTGCTAGTAAAGTATATATAGGCGGTTCGGAATAAAGTGAGCACTCAAAAGAGCCCTGCTGAATTTCTGTTCTCAGCCAATTCGTATCATTCCGCGCGTAACGGCTAACGATGGGAAATGCATTACCTCTCTGGACACATCACTTGATGTTTACGCGTGTAAGATAAATTACGCAAGCAGTAGAAACCTATATAGTACGATGAATAAAGTTTATTAATTATATAGAACACAAATATATTGAATTCAATTGATTTTATTTCAGTACTGTTCCATTTAAATGGGAAAATTCACGGAACTATATTCGGCTATTTGCTGCCAACAGTACAACAAGTAAAGTAACTGTTGTTAATGTTAAATTACATGAAGTAACGGTTAGTTATTTTTTCCGAAGGTTAAATCTTTAGTGCTCACTTTATCCCGAATGATCTATACAACCAAACACGTCAATTAGTCATACTCATACACCCTTATTCCTAAAATTATTCAAAGAACATGGATACGGTAAGCATCTATCTATCCTACTGAGTGTAAAAAACGCTAGCAATGACGTATATCTAGAGACCTAAAAATTTTGAGTTTTCTTTTAGACGCAAGCTAGGGTTCCAGCAACTATAGGTCTGTATCACATTCACAATTGGCAAATGAATTATTCGGCTCTTCCTGGAAGTAGCTGAGCCAATAATAAAACTGTAGCTGAATACAGGCCCATTTGACTGTGTCAGCGAGCAGTTAACGAACAGTTGCTGTCTGCCCGATTACAAATACTCTTGGAAACTAGCCTACAGGTCAGAGAACACGCGAATGTTTCCCGCCTCTACGTATATCCAACAAAGACTTCAGATAAGTCATACTCTCCCACTGCAAAAATCATTCAGTGATCACATTACACGAGGTTCGCGATTAAGGGAACACTTTTGGCGACCACCTTAACTAGAATAATGATAAGAGATAATGGTTAGAGATGATGGTTTACCGCGAGAAAACTTGCTTGTTTGCTGGATTTCAACACACGTTCAACTTACCAGAAGATTACTGGCTTTAGCTTGTACTTTGAGTTGTTACCCTATTTGAATAAGCCATTAAGAATCCCGCTATTGTAATATTTTATGCCTGTTATTGGTCTGCAGACAGCTACGTTGTGTAAAGTATATCACCGAATTATATATGTTGCAAGAAACTACAGCATTTTCAAGAATATGTTGGTGCAAAATATTTTCGCGATATACCATCATCTCTAATTATGGTATATCGAGAAAATGTTTTGTGCCAACGCACCCTTGAATACACTATAGTTTCTTGCAACTTGTATGATTGGATGATGTACGACACAACGTAGCTGTCTACAGACCAATAATAGGTATCAAACTTTACAGTAGCTGGATTCTAATTGGCTCAGTCAAATAGGGCCACAGCCCTACCTACAAGCAAAAGCCATTATTCTTTTCATAAGTTGAACGTGCGTTGAAACCCAGCAAACAGTCACGTTTTCCCGCTAAATCGCGGGAAAAATTGATTGCTTGCTAGGCTCCAACATGCTATGTGTAACACCTAAGGTTTTGCACCTATATTGGCTATAGTTCACATGAAGCACTGTGTCCCTCTTCAACAGACCCAATTAGAACTGTACAGTTTTAACACGGAACTTGTGTGATTTGCCAGATAACTTTTCACACGTTTCTCGATTGAGACAATACAATTTATTGGAGACAATGTTAAATATTTTCGCGATTTTCCAATGTCTACTTGTACATTGGCTGCTGCTCCAGTGAGTGAGCGTTTGAACATTTGACGATGTAGGGCGGGAGTCCATGAGTGTTCACATGCATGCCCGTCATTGGTTCGGAGTCCTCAAGGTCACCCGATCGGAAAAGTTTCCAACATATACATGACTTAGAAATCCAACCTCTCCTCGGTTGAATCCGCAAAATTTTCGGGACTCTAACGATAGTGTAGTATATACGGTCTCCTGTCCTTGAATAAATACGCAGAATAATAGTGCCTGTGCCCAGTACCGTGTGGGGAATGTGTTGCAAGGTAAGCTGCGTTTGTTCTCAACTGTACTTGTTTACTTCCTAGTGTACATGTCAGCTTCACAGACGTAGTTGTGCAGCGGACGTCAAACTATGTGTGTAATAACTAGGAACCCCTGTTTTTGGCGAAAATAATTTTGCCCCAGTTTGTTTCAGTGCCTTACGTGCACATCTGCAGTTCTGCTTCATGGTTATTGGCAGCGGTGTCTATGTGAAGAGCCGTACCTCATTCGACTGAGCCAATTACAATACCGTTCCTGCAACACCACACGTCTGTGATTTGCCGGTAGAATTCCAAAAACTCATAAGAGTTAAAATATCCATTCACTGACCACGAAGCAGAACTGCAGATGTGCACGTAAGACACCGAAACAAACTGGGGCAAAATTCTTTTCGCGAAAAACAGAGGTCCCTAGCTATGACTATTGGAAGAGACCGGAAAAATACGAGGATTCACTGACCTACAGGCTAACCTCCAATACTATATATGTGCACTCAAGCAGACAGCAGCTCATTGGCTTCTCGTCCACAAAATGATAACATGTGATTGAACATGTACTACTTAGTTGCGTCTTTACTATTGGCTCACTTCCTTCCAGGATGTGTCAAATAAGTCAAAGATCAATTGCGAAAGTGAATCAAAGTTACAATTGTTTGAAATCTAGCTTATTCCCAAAAGAAAACGCGAAATCTCTTAGGTTCCCAACTATCGTGTACGCAGATAAGGGCAGTTATTTATAAGGATGGCTTCGAAAGTGAACACGTAAATGTGAACCAACAATAAGAGGGCACCAGAAGGGCCCAATAAAAATGCTTCTACAGGTAGAGGTTGCGTGCGTTGAGGCTATAACATTTAACAGACCCCATGAAGGTCAAGGCTACGATTGGGTAGTCAAGATTTGGAAGACACGGAAACTTCAGTATTGTAGAGTTTGTATAGTAGGGCACCAGAGAAATAATTGTGCACAAGAACAAGCACGGGTGAAATGTCACACTTATTTTTTTCATTTGCTGTGGGGAAAGGGGGGGAGGGAGATTATTCAGAGTCATCACTCTTTCGAAAAAAAGTTTGATGGTTCGGACAACTTAATTTCGGAACACTTACTCAGCTCAGCTGCCGACGATTTTAACTGTCAGACAAAGGGTGTGCCTAAACTTTTAAAATGTTGTAAGTCGCCGTGAAATGATGTAATTGTGTCCTCGGAGGCTGCGCCAGCTTGGGTTATTCGAGGGCCAAAAATTACTTCCTATATTTTTATAATCTTACATAATTTATATTTGGCATATGAAACAACTGTTCCATAATTTACAAATTAATAACTGTTCCTTCAAGAATCAAAAGTTCACATACGTTACAACAAAAAATGTTACATAACAGCTCAAAGTAACTGCTTGTGTTAGAATGGCATAAGGTAGAGTTCTTGAAAAAATATGAAACGGTTTTCCTTTATTTCAGTTATAACTTTTGTGATACAATTTAATGTTCTAAAAAGTTACAAATTAAGACCTCGTCACAGGGATACAACAGTCGCGTTTCCCTGAAACTACTACTCTTCACTACCATAACTGGAATAACTACTTAACTTGTACGAATTAAATTTTAAGAATTATATATTTGTGGATACTTATTTTTAATGACCTGTCATATGACTAAATAACTAGTTGAAGCTCGTATTATTTCAAGAAACCATACACTATAACCCGAACTTCGATATATTTTTTTATTTAGCTGCCTAGAAGGCAATACCTACCTGAGAGAATCTCCCCACAAACAAGCATAGCGCCAAAATTTTCTGGTACCCAATGTAGAATCAAACGGTTCGGAAAGAAAGTACATGCTTATTTTGAGAACACACTACATCGATACACAGACGCTGTAAGACTGTATACAGGTTTAAACTGTATCCACTACAGACAAGACACAGACTAAATAGTGTTACAGACGCAAAACGACGTGCGGCGACTCATTTGATACGGGCGAACTTCGCCGCTTATTGGCTGCCCGAGGTTGTTGATACCAACCCTGTGTATGTTTGGCTCCTGTATGTTACGGCAGGGGTACTATCGGCCCGGCTGCCGGCTAGCAGGGCAGCCACCTTACGCTAATTGGCGGTAGGCGTCTCCACCATGTCGCTGGCCAGGGAAGCCATTTTGCTGGCGTGTGTGACTGAGTTCGCTGTCCTATCGGCCATTTAACTTCTGCATTCCTAAACATTCAGTGGCCAAGATAACGCTCCTAAACTTGTTTATAAAGCCGTTAATTTCAATCGAAGTTACCTAACTACAAACACTGTAAAAGTTATTTGTAAACAAACCAAACCGATTTACAGGAATGTTAGGGAAGTAGGTATGGTAAAATTGTTTCTCATACATCAATGGTAGCATTCCTATACATTTTTAAGAAACTGTCGAAAGTTTACAGACGTTCAGACTTTTATAGTAACAATGTTCAACTTTTGCTTTCTGTAAAAGTTGAGGTATGTGAAGTGTCCCACACTGCGCGTGGGCTGTTAAAAGTTACTTCCATTACTATTTAGGAAGGTTTTTTTTTTACAGTGAAACGAATTATGGTAAATTTACTATACTGTATTTGATTTTAAAAAATCCGCTATAGTCTAGGCCATTTACCAGAAATCACTCTACAGTGACAAATAACCAAAATGTCCCAACCAAAGTGTGAGGGGTATCTGTGTGCGTGAGTGAGAGAGAGAGAGAGAGAGAGAGAGAGAGAGAGAGAGAGAGAGAGAGAAGAAGAAGAAGAAAAACAAAACAATTGAAACTGACAATGGAATCACATACGCATGACAAATGCGACACTAAAAATAAAATATGTCTTCCAATCAGCACCAATATTTCTGTGACGTCAGCGCACCAAAAATGGTAGGTGCGTCGCGAATTTCTAATATAAATGATATCGTTTTTATTCGAGTCGGAATTTAACTCTGCGCCCAAATGTTGGTGGAGCTGGTGAGTTAGTAGTAAATCGAATTTATTTACTTGAAGAGAAACCTTTCTATAGGCTGTTCACTATAAACTGAGCACTCAGCAGAACATGTAATTAATTAAAAACATGTTTTATTAGAGAGCGTTGAAACTTTTACACTGGTGTTTAGTTACATGGATGTTTTCATATTAAAAATAATAAAGATGGCTGCAAAACAGATGAAAGAAAACTATATGCAGTGCTCAGTTTATAGTGAACGGCCTATAAACCTTCCACAGTTCTGAATGCCAGTGAGTATTCAAAATATATTATAAATAAACGTAAACTGTAAACATTTGTTTCTGTCGTACTAGAGGTTAGTACGAATGGGCAACAAACTATTTACAGTATTTTTTTTTGTAATTGTCGCGTGGAAATCAAACTAGTGTTTACAATAACGAGAATTTTCAGTGTCTCATCTCGACCGTGATTCCACCATAAGTGAAAAAATTGCCACATGTATTTAGTATGAACAGGGAAAGTTGACTCTTCCACAGACTCGGTTTCAACATGGCGGCGGTAAATGCCATTCAATATGCAATTACAACAGACTATACGCGTCGCCCGAAGGCTGTTAATCATTGCCCTTTCCCTCTAGTGTCCTTGCCTTAACTACGCTGTAGTCATTTAAAAAGCAATGAATATTAAACACGGTTCGCGTCATCAGGCCGCAAAGTATACCGCGCACGTTTACATTTTTTACACTGAGGCTTAGCAAAAAAAAAAAAAAAAAAAAAAAACACTTTCTGCGCATGTGACACCGATTTATGAATTTCTCACACTGAAAAAAAAAAAAAATTATACGGATTTTACCGTTTGTTTAACAGCTGGCTCAATAAATATATGTTAATTACATGGGCCACAATATTGATATGTGCATACGAGGTATTAAAAGAATGTCTATCGCCTTCAATCAAAATATATCAAACATAAATTCATCTATCAATCCCTATTAATCGTAAGTGAGACGGATTGCTTGAGACCGGAAAATGTTCAATGTCCACAGATAACTGTACCGATACGCCGATATCAGCTGCTCATTGGTTGATTGATACCACGGTGGTAGGCATACACCATCAATGTGGCTGAAGTTCGTTACACAATTATCTCCCTCAGCTAACTTCAGGAATGTGTCAAATAAGCTGCTTGGGAAACGTACAGGTGATTGAATTATAGATTGTCTCGAAAAGAATACGCGAATATTTTTAACTCTTTAGCAACTCACATATTATATCGTTTCACCATTCTTTATGGATACTCACCAATTCAGTAGATATTCAGCAATTCAGTAGATATGTTATCAAGATACATAATACGTTATAGTTTACTTACCCTAAGTACGACAATAAACTTAAACCACAAACTTTCATCACAGCACAGAGCAACAAGCTTCGAAAAGTGAAGCATTCCATTAATAACTAGAAGGCTGAAAGCTGGTTTAATCACGAAACAACAGCTCCGTTATAATTTATCTGCAGCTGTCCCAATTTCCGAAAATTGTTGCAGCCGCCATATTAAAAAAAAAAAAAAAAAAAAAAAAAAAAACTAAATGTTTTGAACTTTTAACATAAATAGTCACTGTTACATAAAATGTAGAGCATTGAATTATGCGTCTAGTGAACATTAATAATTTACAATTCAATCAGTTACAGCGTAGCAAGAATGTACAACTAAAAAAATATATATGTATATATATATATATATATGTATATATATATATATATATATATATATATATATATATATATATATATATCAGTGGCGAAGCATGAAGTGTTCTAGAGCAAGCGGCGATTAGCAGTGACTGCACAGGACACTCAGTTACCTGTGGAACCATTTGACTGGTAGCAGGTATATTCCTCAGCCAGTAGTATGTAAGAGGCGAGGAACTAGTTCTCAGTATTACTAGGGACCCCTGTTTTTCGCGAAAAGAATTTTGCCTCACTTTGTTTCCGTTCTTTACGCGCACATCTGCAGTTCTACTTCGTGGTCAGTGATAGGTAGAGGCACGAGTATTTCGCGTATTCACCTGGCAACAGCCTAGACTTCTCAGTTCTATACGTGTACCGGTTGAAGCCGAATATCCATTGGCTTCTAACAGTACAAACGTGTAGCACGTGATATCCCGACGACTTGTTTCCTTATTTATAACTGGCTTGCAGTCGTCAAATGAATGTTAAAATCGCTCTCACAGAAGGAGGAGTGAAGTATACGTTATTGACGTTCAACCTGACCTAGAATCATTACGCGAAATAATCGTGCCTCTAGTGATAGGATATTTTAACTCACGCGAGCCTTGGGATTCTACCGGAAAATCACAGATTTGTGTTGTTGCAGGAACTTTATTGAAATTGGCTCAGTCAAATGACATACTGCTCTTCATATAGACACGCTGCCAATGACCATGAATGAGAACTGCAGAGGTGCGCGTAAGGTACAGAAATAAAGTGGTGAAAGTTATTTTCGCTCTCGAAAAATAGGGGTCCCTAAGTATTACACTAGGCCTCAGCAAAACAACTGTCACGTGCTCAAAGTGTACAGTCGGTTCTCATACTGCTTGCCTTGGAACACGTCCACGTCACTGAACTTTACAAGAAAAAACTGACCATGTTAACTATCAACTTACAGTGCCTCTGGATCGATCAAATTTAACCCAATGTTCTTGTATGAAAAGTTGTTAGAGCATGGAATGACACTTTTAAAGAATTCAACAACATGCACAAAAACCAGGAAATAAACATACAATTAGCGAAGGTCCCACACGTCTTCCACGTCACCTTCCATACTCATCGAGCGAGATAGCGCGGCGGCAACACGTTGGAGTAAGAGTGAGCGAGAGGTTCTAGTCAGCGCTTAAGGGTGCTCTAGTGTGATAAAATCATAATTTTATATATTTATATGAAATAGTGTTAGTTTTGTAGACGATACTTGTGAGTACAGTTTCCTCTTACAAAACAATTTTAGCTTTCATAGTTTACTCATAACGATGCGAAAAAGTCGAAATTTGCTTGTTCTGCTGCCATGCATATAGTGAAAACCAACTGACCTACTTGAATAAAATAATTCACGGTGATAGCACATCCCATGAGCTATGCAATAAAGAATTTATAAGACCGTAACGTAATATTTTGAATTTTAAAAAAATCGCAAAAGTACAAGAAAAAAGTTGAAAACTCAGCCATTTTTTAAAATACAAAAAGAGTTCACGGGATTTTTTTAAAATGATTCAATACTTAGCACGTGGCATGTTATTTCACTGTGAATTATTTCACTACCACAAGTCAATTGGTTTTCACTATTTGCATGGCAGCAGAACACGCAAATTATGACTTTGAAACACCGCTATGTGAAAACTATGCGAGTTAAAATTGTTTCGTAAGAGGAAAAAGTACTCACAAGTATCGTATTTATAACTAACATTATTTCATATAAATATAAAATTATGATTTTATCGCAAAACACCCTCGTTGCCATAAAATCGCGCTGCAGCGTGTTTGAAGAACAAGTTTTACACCGAAACTAATACACGTGTGTTCACGCCATTTCTCTACGAAAAGAACACACACTTCAGACGACTGCCCTCAAGTTCTTTCAAGACAGCACACATATTAGATATCCCCTTTTAGGACACGTCAAAATGGGTTAAAAAGGGGTTTTCAGGCTGCTATAGCGGAAAATATACTAACCGGATACATGTGAAACCACTTAAGCTCAGTGCATTGGAATTTAGTAAAGTGATTTCGTAATTAAAACAATAGGGTCACAACTTAAAAGTCCCATAGGAGTTTTTTTTTTTCGCGAAGACTGCACGCATTGCGCGTAGAGGCGACGCACCGTTGTATGGCCCATACGACGTCGCCCTTAGCACCATACCTCACTCACACAAACACATGTGCCACGAGGCGGGCCCCTTAACATCGAGGTCTTTAGCGCTGGTGCGGGGTGACATGATGTCGGTATGGAGCAGCGCCGGAACTAAGGGGCGGGGGAAATGGGAGATCCCCGAGAAAACTCACCGACCAAAGGCACCTTCCGGCACGATTTCCACATGCAAGAATCCGGGACCGACGTCACCTGGAATCGAACCCGGGTCGCTTTGGTGGGAGGCAAATGGTCTGACCATTCGGTCACCGTGGCGCCGGATAACACGTCGGACTCACATTCGGGAGGACCAAGTCTCTATCCTCAACTCCGTCCATCTTGGTTTCAGTCTTCCATGGTTTCGCGAAATCTCTCCAGGTGAATGCTGATAAAGACTCCTTAATCAACTCTATTGTCGATTCCTCACCCAGTTTCGGACATCGTGTAAAGTTGTGTCGCAGTCTCTAACAACCTATTGAAGAGATGAAACGCCTAATTACTATACTTACCCCCCTCTTCGGAAAGCTATGTAAGATCTTGGATGGTCTTGCGTCCAGTGTAAATATGCAGATATACGATTATGTGGCGCAAATGTTTTTATACCTTGCACACCTCTGCAGCCCTGCTTCATGGTCACTTATTGGATGTTTCAACCTTCAATTGGCTTGGGGTTCTACTGACAAATTGCAGACGAACAGTATGTTGTCATAATGATTGATGCAGTCAAATGAGAGTCGTGCCGGAACAAAGACTCGCCGCTAATTACCACTAAGCATATCTGCTAATGTGCACTTAACGGCATTGAAACAAAATTACGTAAAAATATTTCCGCGGCAAATTTGTGACTCTATAAATACCGTAAGGTACATGGGGCCTAGTGGGCAGTGATTGTTTGGCGTTTAGCCTGTGCGAGGACGACGCAACGACGGCTGATATGCGGCGAGAGGGTAATGCAGCGGTTAGCGAGTACCATCGTCGAGAAGAGTGTATCGGCAGGAGTGCTAGAGACAGAATGTGGACGGTACGTTCGTGACTGGGACCGATGAGAATTTTAGGCAGTGACTATGGCAAAACAAAGTATTGGTAGGGGCCGGAAAATTTCGCGGATTAAATGACTTGCATGCCAGAATGCACTACTGTGCATACTCAAGCAACGACCATTTGTCCATTAACTGCTACTCAGTGGAACAACATACAATAAACGAACAGGCGGGGCTTGAATATGCATAGGACAATGGATTCTAGCATGCGGGTTACTGAATGCGCGAAATTTTCCCGCCCCTAAGTATTGGTTTATATGAGAAAGTTCAGGGAGACCGAGAGACCTGAAAAATTCGCGTTTTCTATCTGCATGGCACAAGCTAGACTTCCAACTGTAACTTTCTTTCATTTCCACAGTTGGCATTTGATTTATTTGACACCACCTGTCAGTCGCTGAGCCAATAATTAAAATTAAACTAGTTCAGGCCCACATAACTGTGTCAGATACCAGCCAGTTAGTAGCTGTACTCTGCTTCAGATCACAAATAGTCTGGGAGGCTAGCCTACAGATATGTTTTCAGTCTCAATGGATACCATTTGGGCGGCAAAATTGTAAGTGCTAGGACTGTGAATGTAAGGAATATATTGAAGTATATTGTAATAAGAGTATATTGTGTTATAAATTACTTTAGTAGAGATTTGTAAATAGTTTAAGACACTTAATCAGTAGCGGCTCTAGGGTTGTTGGCAGGGAGGGCACAAGTTGCAGAGAACTGTATATAGTTATGCACTAGTTGACGCTACAGCCAATGACAGGCTGGAGTGTAGGTGCCGTGTATCTATGTTTTCATATATAATACCAGTCGAGACACAAGATAATAATATTCTGTCATTTATTTCTGGCACTTACAAGAACAAAATGTTACTTTGCAATATGCAAGGTAATAGTAATACAATAATGCAGTATAACAATTCGTGTTGAAACATTTTTAATGAGTGCTTCATCATATTTTAAAAAAATTAAATAAAGAAAGGAGGAATACCAAGAGGAAGAAGAAAGAGATCGTGTATTTTTGGTGCAGAGTTGAGGTATTTTGTTACGAATTAATACCATCTTCGATTTTGCTTCGTCACTTGACACGGGAATCGCTGTAAGACATGCTGTGCCACCCAAATATTACAACAGTTACTAAAAAAAATTTATAAAGCCTCGGGTACCAAATCAACTGACTGTGGTAACCAGCCTGACATTTATGAACATAAAAAAAACGTTACATTGTAGAAATATTAACGCTAGCAAATGGAAAATTTAGAGAATATATTTGATCATAAAATAAACTTTTAAGACATGTACATTCATTTTTCTTCCGCTATTAGGTCACAGTTTATCAGAATTGCAGTGAAATATCCCGGACGAATGACAAACCTGCACAATCTAATCCCGTGGTAGAATTATAATACGACTGGGATAACATCGAATGAACCTAAATTATGGCTCCTCGGAAATGTAATCTTCGTATTTGCTCGGCTTTGCGAACACAGTCTACGACCGCTTGTGATTCACCTGTAAATCATACTTTAGGCCCTCACAGTCGAGCGTAAATTCGCTCTTACGGACATAAATCAGCAGCGTGGTAAAGTCCCGGCTGTAAATACTTGGGAGTTTAAGGAGCGGACTCTACCGAATCCTGGAATTTTGTTAATTTCATGTAAACGAGATACATTTTGACAGTTGGATGAACGTTGTTACCAGTGTATATCCTACCACCAAAGCTGTTATTTCCGAGAAGAAAATAATGTATGCAAACAAAGGTTTCGAGTCCACTGTATACAGAGTGTCGCGGTGGCCGAATGGTCAGACCATTCGCCCACCAAGGCGATCCGGGTTCGATTCCCGACGGTATCGGTCCCAGACCCTTTGATTCCGGCGCTGCTCCATACCCACCTCATGTCACCCTTTACCGGGGCTGAAGATCTCGATGTTAAGCGCTGACCAAAATCTCTCTCACTCACTCTACTGCATACATTTTCATTTCAATGCAAGCTATACGTTGCTATTTCAATCTGTTTTGTCGTGACTTTCTTATCTAAGAACTACTGCTTGGGCTGCATTTATTTGACGCTAGGGAACGACAAGCTGCATTTAGTTTGCCTATCGCACTGAAAGAAAAGTACTGTCCCATAAGTCCGGTCTCATAGGGCAAATAGAAATTGGTGAAATATGGAATGTTTTAATAGTGTTGTAGTGTAATGAAATGTTATTGTGAATAACAACATTACTGCTACATGCCGCTCCATCCCGCCGACCATCTTACATCGTGTACAAAGCAATTTGAACCATCGCATACGCATGTTCAAAGTACGTTGCGACGGTCAATTTGATCAATTTCTGTTTTATTGACACATGGAAGTGATTGAGATTTTGGTCAGCGCTTAACATCGAGGTCTTCAGCGCTGGTGGGGGGTGATATGGTGTGAGTATGGAGCAGTGCCGGAATGGAAGGGCGGGGGAAACTGGAGATCCCCGAGAAAACCCGCCGACGAATCGAACCCGGATCGCCTTGATGGGAGGCAAGAGGTCTGACCCCTCGACCATCGCGGATGACACATTGAAGTGAACACACTGCTGTTGTCTTGCGCCGACACACTACAACACTATTAACACATTCCATATGTCACCAATTTCTATTTGCCCTATGAGACCGGACTTATTGGACACTCTGTACCCTGTATACTTATGTTATAAACGATATATTTTACTGGATATGCGCCATTGTTAGCGGATATTGCTGTGTCGCAGAAACTCCACGGCTGCAAGACTAGAAAATTACGTGGGTGGCTACCGCATGTGTCAAGATACAGTGCTGGCCTCAAGTTCATTCCTTCATGTTTCAAGTACCAACTTACCGCGCAACAAAAGCCAATGATTATTGATGAAAAAATTTGCACCAACTTGTTTAAGAGTCTCTGCAGTTCTGCTTCTTGGCCAGTGAGTGATTGGATGTTGGTAACTCACATAGTCATATTAAGTGGAAGGCCGCGGTCTTAGATCTGGCAATCCTGGCAGGAAGGGTCATTTTAACACTTCTTTGTCTCGCCAAAGGCAGCGGCTTCCCCTGATTCGACGGTATGTAGAGCAGAATAACGAATCAGGTACAGCCATTGCCTTTAGAGAGCTAAACGAAGTGTTAAAATGACCCTTGTGTGCAGGGTTGCCACATCTAAGGCCGCGGCCTTCTACTAAAGATAACTATGTAACTCATCATTAGAGAAGCGGAAATTTAGAAGATTAATTTATAGAAGACGTTTGATTTCAAAATATGTTCATTACTTTCGTGATTGGGTGAGTGTTGGTGGTCCTCTTGTTTGATGTCTGTGAACCAATAGCAGATCTGCATCAATATTCTCACAGATTACCTCGCTATAGGCGGTTCACGATAAAGTGAGCATTTAAAAAAAGCTCTGCTTAAGGGCGCGGCTACCGCAATTTTCATCACCATTTTTTTTTTAATTTTTTATTTGTGCCAGATATTTTTTTTCTTATTGTAGACACAAAATGTGACTAAATTTGGGTCTTATTGAAATTTTTTATCTCTCATAGTTTTCGCGTAGGTAATGGCTTGTTAAAGTCGCATTTTGACTGTTTCCGTTTTAACGACTAGACTAAAACCAACTGATAAACCAAACTAAAAAAAAATCACAGTGGATAAAGACTTTGCAGGCTACAATTTCGTGCCCATAAAAATAAAGAATAAAAATTACTTGTATTAAAAAAAAACATTGAATTTTTAAAATTTTTATTTTCAGTTTCAGCATTTTTTTAATGCAAATAATTTTTATTCTTTATTTTTATAAGCATGACATTGTAGCCTGCAATGTCTTCATCCACTGTGATTTTTTTTTAGTTTGGTACATCAGTTGGTTTTAGTGTGGTCGTTAAAACGGAAACACGCAAAATATGACTTTAACAAGCCATTACGCGAAAACTATGAGAGATAAAAAAATTTAATAAGAGCCAAATTTAGTCACATTTTGTGTCTAAAATAAGAAAAAAAATATCTGGTACAAATAAAAAATAAAAAAATGGTGATGAAAACTGCGGTATACCGCGCCCTTAAGTTCTATTTTCAGCCAATTCGTATCTTTCTGCGCGTAACGGCCAACGACGGGAAATGTCTAACCTCGCTGGGCACGTCACTTGATGTTTGCGTGAATAAGATAAATTACGCAGTCAGCAGGAACCTATATCGTTCGATAAAAAAGATAATTATTTGTATAAAATACAAGTACGTCGATTTCGGTTTATTTTGTTTCAGTATTGTTGTATTAGGAAAATACACAGAACTATATTGCGTGATTTCGCTGCCAACCATACAAGCAGTAAGGTAACTGGAGTTAATGTGGAATTATATGTAGTAACGGCTAGTGACATTTTTCAAAGGTTAAATTTTCAGTGCTCATTTTATCCCGAACGGCATATACCATGTCACATGTACAACTGTCCACTCACTGGAGCAGCAGCCAATGTATAAGTAGTTGAGGATACAGTGTACACAGGACTGTGGAGTCCAGCCTGCTGGTCGTTGAACCCGTGAAACTTCCGAGACTCTACTCATCAACTTAGGGTTAAGTCCACATATGTGCTCTCACAGTAATCTTGCTCTCATTGGCACAGTCAAATGAGCGATGCTTCTGCACAAAGCACGCTGCAATAAACATGAAGCAGAGCTGCAGATGTGTACGCAAGACATTGAAACAAGTGCTTTTTAAGCACGTATAAGAATCTATCAAGACAGTCCTCATTTAGTGAGGAAGACATATTACATCTAGTAAAATTAAAGCCCAAAATGCTTACAGCATTGCAACACGTACATGTCTATTAACGGACGTCAATATTTCCCTTACTATTCGGTTACTATACGAAAAGGAATATTTCTTTCATAAAGGCGACAGCCATTTCATTGAAACCAAACTGTGCTTCTCTTGTTTGCTCGTCATGAGTCCCGTCCAGGGTAAGTAAGGATTGGCAAATGCATGAAAAAAAAAATTTCTTTTTGCAAAATCTGACGTGCTTCCGAAGAAGACAATACATTGCGTCAGGTAAGACACAACGTTTCCTGTAACTGCTGACATTTACCGGCAATAACTCAATAAAATGATGTATTGCGGTTGCACGACAGGGAAGTGCTTCAACTGCGCAGTAATGTTCGCCTACACTTCGCTAACTTCACAAGACGTACTTGCTTGGTTTATAGAGCCCTAGCTTGGTTATATACTCCGTTCCACACATCATATTTTGACTCTTGCGACAATTTTTTTTACTATGTGTTGTACGAGTTTACTGCAATGTCTTCTTTTTATAAGGTTTGATGGAATATCAGTCTACGTTGTTCTAAGATGAAGCTGAGACGCCTAATCCACCGTACGTAGGCCTACAGTAAAGTTTATCTTGCAATGTAAGTGACCGACATTACATCAGTAAGTAGTAATTGACCTGCCACTTAGCTCAGTGGTTGCAATTCCTGGTCGGAGGACCAAGAGTCCCGGGTTCGAGTCACGGCCAGAGGGGCGGGGTTTAAATTTGATGTAACCTCACTGACTTCAGGACTGGATGTTGTGTGTGCATCTTCACCTCAAACCCAGGCCTACCCTCGCTTATAGCTCCAGGTGCCTCCCCCGCCCTTCCTGAGGCGTCAACTTCCAGCTAAAACATGAAAATAACGTAAGGAAAAAGTAGTAATGAGGGGCCGTTGTTGGCAGTACTTAAACTTGGTATGTGGGAATCGTGTCGGACGATGTTGCTGGTGGGTGGGTTTTCTCAGGTATCTCCTGTTTCCCCCGCCCTTCTCATTCCGGTGCTTCTCGAGTGTAGGGCTTCATTTTGGGCACGCAGATGCCTACTGGAGCCAAATCATACAGCCTGCAGTTCGCAGTGTGGTACCCTGGTATCCTCATACGATATTTATTTAGTCGTTTGAATCTCAACATTTAAATAAAGTTCCTAATCTAAACTACATAAAATTGCAAATGTTTGAAGTCTGCCCTACGATCACGTGGATTCGCAGAGCACTTGTGCCTCTTCCTTGGTACGTAGTTGCGTTTCTGTAGCTAGAGTAAATATGGGATGTGGTGGGAGACAGAGGAGAGGAAACAATTGAATTGAAGTGGTTACTAAGGACATTAGGGGTGGTTGCAGTGGGAGAGAGAAGAGATGATACAGATGGACGTGCGCAGAGGAAAGAGAGATCACCAGGGGAGGTTGCAGAATGTCATCAAGACAAGGAGAGTATTGAAGCACTCTTCCTTCCAGGTCAGAGAGGGAACGTAATGGACTAAGCCGATTATAGGCAGAGAGCGACTCGAAACAGCGGTCGGGCGACGGTTGAGGAAGAGAAAATTGTAGCCTGAAGAAGTCTTAACTGAACAAGTTTTAAATCCAGGCATTATTTAGTTTTTTCCTCCCGCCTAATGGAAAATATTAACACTGCCATTAACGTAATAAACTCTAACCACGAGGAGTATCGATGTCAAACTGACACAGGCAGCTTTGATTGTGTAACACCCTGCACCCTTGCTCTAACGTATCAAAAATACCAAAATAAATGCACAATCACGACGGCCATTAATTTATTGATGAAGTATTATTTCAAGTGGTACCAACTGATAAAACATTGACAGGTTGCACCGAAACACAGAAAAGTATACGAAATAATTAACAGTACACACACATACAATTAAATACTTTACATGTAAAAACATGATATTGAATTGAAAACTAGCAAAAGAGTATACACATATACAGGATAAAGTGACTGAGGAAATAAAGTACTCAGCACTTATAATTACAGTGTTCGTAAGATAAAAGAAGTAATCATATACAACTATTTCCTACTATACTATATTGCAATGGTAATTTATTCCATTTCAATGAATCTATTTGTGTTAAAAGCTCTTTATAATTGCTGATACTGATACGTCGTCTGGTTAAGTAAAACTTGATGGTTTTCTACTAAAGTGCATTGAGATCTTTGAAAGTGCATTGAGACTCTTGAGACCAACTTCCCTTAAAATTTCAGAGCTATGAATCTTTGCCAGAAAACAGTTAAGGTTTCACACTAACACGGCATTAATGGTTTTTCATCTTTGTTTCAGTGTCTGTGTGTTGAGTACCCTAGTGGTTAGTTCGTAACGGGAATCTTCATATCCTTTCTTAAGTATTTGATAATGATTTTCTTAAAGAGCTTTTTGTATCGTTTTAATTCTACTAAAGTGTATATTAGTACTCGAATTCCAAACTACATAACATAATTTAGTTTAACTTGGACCAATGCATAGTAAAGACAGATCATAGAAACATGGACGAGCTGCAAAGAAAGTAAGATGTTTGATAAAACCTGTTTTGTTAGCATCTGTAATAATAATTTTTACTAAACAAAATCATCGTTGTGTTCTTAAATCCACGACGTTAAACAGAAAAGGACGCAAAATGTTGCAGTTTTGTCTATTTCGTTTTGTCCAGCTGGGAAATATATGTTTTGCACAGGAAACGGTTTCATCGAGTTTCAGCATGATTTCGGTCGATTATAACATATATTTATTCAAGATAATTTTATGTTGATGTAGAAAACTTGCAATCAAACGCCGTACGTTTTAAACATCAAGCTACGTTGCAGGATTTTCGGGAGCCGTCTGACTGGTGCTGTTTCGGGCTAAGGAGCATTAACGGCAAACTTAACGCGTGCTTCAAATGCCTTATCGCCTTTACGTGCCAAGCATTGAGATAACGTGCACGCTTTACTGCTGAACAATGTTTATGGCAGTTTAAGCAGATACATTAAATTTTACTGCTGGAAGGTCTGAAGGGAAGTTCTGAGCACTATTTTATGAGTTCCGCATACATCCGGTTAGCACAATTTGAGATACGGCAGTCTTAAAAGGCTATGTCGAAGGGTTACGAAACTGTTTCTAATGCGCGTGACTACTTACCAACGACATTCCGGACTCGTCTGAAGTGTGTTTTCTTTTTGTACGTTGGCACAATGGTTGGATGTGAAATAGTTTCGTAAAGAAACGTATTTCCCAACACTTTGAAACACATTTTAAGAATGTTGAAAGCATTGTCTGTAAGATAATTAAAGTTTCAACGACGTGATACCGTGCCGACTTGATAAAAAACTACGTTTAGCGATGGAGTACTAAAAAAAATTAATTTTCATTTTTTAAAATGCAATTAATGGTTTTCAAAATGCGTAACTCTTAATGTATGATAAAAACGACTTTTCTTTAAATACAACAAAAGTTCATATATTCGAATAATTATACAAACACAATAACAATTATACATAGATGTATTCAAGAACTCTAAATCATTATATATATACATATTTTTTTCAAGCTATATAAGTTAAGTTGTATTCATAATGTTTACAAGCAGTATATTATTTTATATATATAACGTCTACTAGATTTATAATTTATACTGTATTTAAAGTCAAGCAGTCGTTAATCTAAAATAATTACGCATACAGCAATACTTATACCTAGGATGTCCTGAAACAAACGCATTGTCTGCTTCAATACACATATTTCCTTGGAGGCTAACCTGCAGGTCAGTGAACCTACGAATATTTTCCTGCCCCTATTTGTAACTAGAGCCACGAGGCCTTTCATTTATTTCAAACAATTGCAAACAGCTCAAATATTTTTTAACAAAATGCTTTGAAAAATTTTGACATTGTGTACAGTCATACGATACACAATTTTGCCAGAGTTTTTTTTTTTTTTTTTTTTTTTAAATAATGTACCTTTTGCTTGCAAAAAAATATTTTGCTTAATTTTGGCTTATTTTGACAACAAAATATGTGCTATTTCAGGGGCAGAAATCTAAAAATCCGTTTGGTGTATTACAACAGAAAAATTCAGATACACGCAATATAACTGTTAAAACTGCCAATTAATTTTAAATGCATGTATTAATTTGAGTTAAAAAATATTTTCGAAATCACTGCAAAACTAAAGAGCGAGGAATTAATCTGGCAACAGCGTAGACTTCTCAGACCTATGCACACACTGGCCATAGCCAAATATCTACTGGCTTCTAACCGTAACACGTGTTACCACCACGACTTGTTTCCTTATTTATCACTGGGTTTCAGTCGTCTAAGATGTGTTGAAACAGGTGTCATCTAATCACAGAAGGAGTAGAGAAGTATACAATATTGGCATTCAACCTGACCTAGAATCAATACGCCAAATAATCGTGCCTCTAGTTATAAGTTTTTCGCGAAAAGAATTTTGCCCCAGTTTGTTTCAGTGCCTTACGTACACATCTGCAATTATGCTTCATGGTTCTTGGCAGCGTGTCTAACTGAAGAGCCTTATGTCATTTGACTGAGCCAATTACAATAACGTTCCTGCAACACCATACGTCTGTCATTTGCCGGTATAATAACAAGACTCGAGAACATATCCAATCACTGACCACGAAGCAGAATAGTAGGTGTGCACGTAAGGCACTGAAACAAAGTGGGGCAAAATTCTTTTCGCGATAAACAGGAGGTCCTAGTTATATGGTATGTTTCTTTTCATGGTTGGCTTTCCTGATTAACCGTGAACTTAATTTCCCTTTAACGGAACTGCTGTATGAGTCACAGCTGTTTGTGTAGGAAGCGAACAGAGAAGTGTAAACTATGGAATGTTTTGCACGTCCCACGAGTGTGTTCAGAAGTGTATGTAGTTGTTTGAACCTGCGTAGCCTGTGTTTCTGCTCCTCCTCTGCGTGTTTGTCACGTTCTTATCTCCAGAGTTTCTTCATCACCCCACGTAGCTTGTCTGCGCTCACTCGCAGATATTTATTGCACTTCCTCAGCTCTGAGAGACAAAACACTGCCTCAGCTATGTCAGGCCACGGGTCCCTTTGTATGCTATTTTAGTAAGTTTTAGTAAGAATTGTTTGTATATTTCTTGACTATACAGCCATTTTCGGCTTCCCAATGATTTTGTTTCTTCCCTTTTATTGCTTGATGTTCATTTTCTAGTGCTTAAAAACTATACACAATTGAATACTTTAACATGTGGCTTTACGTTTCCTTTACTTGATGTATTTTTCTTCAATACACACAATACAAACGTAAAGTTAAAGTAACGACAGCTGAAAAGCGATTGAAAATCTGTTTTTTGAAATGAAAATATTATAATATAATGTATTATAAATTTGCCATAAAAGTACATCATGTAAATATTTAAAAAATAAGCCCAGTGATTAATACATTTTTCATTTATTATAATATTTAAAAAAAAAAAAAAACTCCATCTATTGACACAACTTAAAGTTCATTTTCGAGTACTCCCCCAACACTATTTACCAGGTTTTTCGAGTACATTTAAGACAAACCGGTTACTTTTTTCAACGAAATCTCAATACTTGAGATCAAAACCATACTCAGAAATAAACATTTTTCGTTCTAGCACATATAATCTGCTGGTTCTTTGCGAACGGCCATCTTGACTTTGACTTTAGGTTTCCAGTTTATCGGAAACGAAGCGTAAAGTTAAGGCTGCTTGACTTTAGCTTTGGTGACGCCATTGCGTACGACTCCATAAGAAGTCATGTATTGAAAGCTATCGTAAAGTCAAATGTTAAAGTCAAATGCTAAGGTTTTCGATTGCGTAAAGGTCA
Organism: Medauroidea extradentata; assembly: GCA_003012365.1. NCBI lineage: Eukaryota > Metazoa > Arthropoda > Insecta > Phasmatodea > Phasmatidae > Medauroidea > Medauroidea extradentata. Next base: position 8,103 of record PNEQ01067734.1, on the reverse strand, counting down.
TTAGTACTTTTATGTAACTGTGGGGTTTTCTGCTACTTCACAATCGCTAGCTATGACGTATATTCAGTGGTGGCTGTTAGGTTGTCGTGAGTGACAGGCAAGGCACAAGTTGCAGAGGACTGTATATGGTTGTGTGCTAGTAGAAGCTACAGCCACTGACGCACTGGTATGTAGGTGCCGCTTGTTACTGACTGCTTACAACACAATAAGTAGCCAGTAGATATTTCATGGCCATTGGTAGGGACTGGAAAATTTCGCGAATTCAATGACCTGTAGGCTAGAATCCATTATAGCCTACTATGCATACTCCAGTCCTGTCTATTCGTTCATTGTCTGCAGTTCAACAGAGTAGCAGCTAGTTGACAAATAGTTGGGGCTTGAGTATGCATATGGATTCTAGCCTACAGGTCATTGAACTCACGAAATTTTCCAGTCCCTAGTAATTGGTAAACTGCGGCGCGTTCACACGAGTGTATAGTTCTCGGCAACTTGTGCCCTCCCTGCCAACAACCCTCGTGCCGCCACTGCATATATCCAACAAAACACTTTAATTTCTCATACTCCCCTACTGCAAAAATCATTCAAAGATTACACTTGTACGTATTAATTTAAACATACTTATCCATACGTCTCTACTTTGAATATTCGTCTTGTCTTTTTTTCTTCATAAATATTGACTGATTAACACGTGAAAAATACACTACCGAAAAAAAATTGTCCGATAAAAAGAACTATAATGTCTGTAAACTGGGGAGCTTTCACGCCTTTTATAGACAAGCTTACGTGCATTTAACTGAACCGTGCACTCAAAGAATATTTTGAAATTAAACATTTAAATTAGAAACAACTTCATGAAAAAAAATATCATTTCTACGAGTTAACACCGAACCATAAGAGTACGTGGTAGATAAAAAAACACTGAAAACATTATTTGAGTACTACACATTTTTTCGAAGCCAATATGGATAAAATACAAAACGCCAGTCCTAGATAATGGTATTTTCCAGCTTTAGAGTAAATATTTATCCAGGATTACTCATTCGTTACGCGTGATCTCTTGCGCCGCAGACGAGGTTCCGGCGTCAGAGATTGTGCCTCATAAGTTCGTAACACTGGAAACAAGTTTGTTCAAAACGTTGACTAAAACTATTGCCTAGGATTGCTGGTTTTTTGTATACTTTCGTAAAGTGACTTCAAGAAATTTACAGTTACAAATTGATGCTTTTAGCGTTGAATTATGTACCACGCCCTCTTAAAAAAGTGTTGTAGTGACATTTGGAAGCTAGACAAGGTGACTTTCAGTTGGGTTCGCTCGTAAACGTCATCGAAATGTCACACAATGCCGCGTTTGCTCAAAGATCTGAGTAGATGTATACAGGCGATCCGAGCGCACGCTTAACATGCAGCTGTGTAACAAGTTATTATATAAAACTATAAGTATCAAACTAAATTATTTGAGCTAAATTAATAAAAAAATTCACTGAACGTAAACACTTTTTTTAAGATGGCGGGTGGGGTAGGCGAATATAACTGCGAGGAGAACTAATAAATTCAAACAGTTAATAATAACAACACGTTAAAAGGTATCTCATCTTTTTCAAGTCTTGTAAACACATCTTACGAGAATTCTTATCTTACAATCGAGAATATTTTTCCTAGACTACAACCTACCTAAGTTTTCCAGAAACTTAAAATTATCCACCTTTTTTCGTCACGTGACATAATAACGTTTAGTCACTTCGCTGGCACAAAGGGGCATATTTCTTGCTGACTATAAGAGACGGATACGTCACGCGAATTTCACAGGACATACAAAAACTTTTTCCATTTTCAGACGTTCAAGTTTGGTCAACAATTCCTGATTCGCAGAATATCGATCACATTTGGAAACCCTGCTTAAGTGCTATGTATCCTTCCGACACATTTAAAAATCAAAGCTGTTATTAGCCCAATGACTGATATTTACCTTTCATCTACCAAGTGGCACAGATAATTTACTAACTACATAAATAAACTAACATGCACAACGAAAGTTGTTAAGTTATTATAAGCTTTACTATTTACCGACACGTAAAACATGACGCTATTTTCTCACCGATTTACTGCGATCATTACAACAACAAACCCATAAGGACAAAAAATACGTGAACGGGTGCCGATATCGCAAAACCGCTCTGTAACTTTGTTACAATTGATATTTTATAACTACTCTGATTTCGTCTAGACAAAATACAACATAGTTGCTGTTAATTAGTTAATAAACAGAATTTCCTTTTAATTGATAAATAAGCCACAGTCTTCATATTCAGTGTCTAGGAAAATTATATTACGCACTAGAACAAATTTTCAACAAAGTTACAGAGCCATTTCACGATAACGACTTTCGTTCGGGCGTAAAAAAAAATTATTCTCTCGACACTAACCGACGTATGTAATGTATTATCGCCACTCAGATGGTGTGCAGTGCTTTACTATTATCCTTTCTCCTGTGGGACTTTAAGCTGTGACCACATTGTTTTATCCGTGGGCAGTGTAGTTCAACGTCTAACTCTTGTTTCTATAGTTATGTTTTTCGAATCCCGTTGTTATTTTTCCATATACGAAAGTCTGGAAAACCTATTTTTGACCTTTTTGAGGGGCTGAGTTTTAAAACTATAACAACATAGTTTGAAGTGTGTGCTAAATATATTCGCCAAAAAAATAATAGTCGTAACTCTCTGCATCGCGTTTGAAACACAGGTAGGAAGGCTCCTTTAAAGTCAAGTAAGAAAGAGGTGTTAACTGATTTAACTCCTTGCAACCTGCTGTCACAATGAAACCTTTCACATCAAACACTTGTACATTTATTGCGGTTTCCAATTTGACAGTGATAGGAATATTCCCAGCTGTCCCACACGAGCAGTTTCTACGTCATATTCGCGGACTGCGTTGTATTTTGCAAGCAACGTTATCGCTGGCCTCGTGAACAGACACTCACACCTATTTTACCGACTTGATCCACCACGACAGCTGTGCTGTATCAAGACCTTCCTGACTTAGCAGCTTGAATGGCACGCACTTTTAACACGAACAGGAACACTGTTCTAAGTCACATCTTATCTTATCTCGAGCTAGCCAGCAACATTTCACCTCCTAACAACCATGAAGGCAGTACATGGGTCATTCGTGTTGTGATTTAGACCCGGAGCTCTACGATCGTACCTAGAGCCACAGGTATTTGACGAATAGAGTACTGCAACAACTTGTTTCAATGCCTAAAGCGCGGTACCCACTATCTGTAATTCAGTATAGAATTCCGTACCTAATTCTGTCCAAATAGCACTGCGACAGTGTGTACCGCAACTACGCTGGTTCCAGACAGAATTCTGTACCTAATTCCCCAGATAGAGCCCGTGCTATTTTTCATCGTAGCGTATATTTACGCGCATGCGCAATGCACACTTAAGGCCCTGTCACACTGTCAAATTAATCCTTCCAACAGCTTCAAATAAAGTTGGTCAAATAATGTTGGATTGAAGTGACGTCACAAAAACCTCACTATTTCGGCCATATTTGTTGGAGAAAGTTTGATGACTTTCATTTTCATCCATTTTGATAACTGGGCAGGTTCGAAAATTTTGGATGTTGGATGGCTCAGCCAATCACAATCACGTCCTTTGTAAACTGAAATATCATAACCTTCATTCGTGCGTCATGTTGAGTTGGATGGAAAATATTACTGTAGTTTTAGGTAAAGACAAAGCAATCCATTGTAATTTAAATTAATCGAAGAGTTGGATAATTATTTTAAAAATATATTAATATTTGAAATGTAGGCTTACTGAGTCCGTCCAATTATGATTAAAATACAAAAATCTACAAATTAAAAATGGAAACATTGCAGAAAAATGGCACTTATTGTTCTTTCGTAAAGTTTTCCTGATAATCAAATTATTTTTTATTATTTACATACTGAATGCTCTTAAATTGAAACGTTTACAAAACTTTTACATTTATTCTAAAACATAACCAAATATATAGGTTTAGAGCTCCAACAAAATTTGACAGAGCGACATGTCTTCAAACATATTTTACAGTAACCGGCCAACTTTATTTGACGGAAAAATTTGATGACTTCGTTTCATCCAATATTCGTCTTCCAACTTTATCGTAAAATATAGTTGGAGACAAAAATTTGACAGTGTGACAGGGCCTTTACAGCCACGACGCACGCGAAGTACGCAAACAGGGTTGCCAACGTGATTTGAATATACATAAAATTCTTGTTTCCTGCTGAACAACGACTGCCGGAGTTACCAAAACCTAAATAATACAAGATAGTGTAACTTATTTGGGAGTCACGTGCGTGTCTTGTTTGTGAAATAGTTTTCGGGAAATGTACATGGATTATAGCAACCAACATCACAAACACATGTTTCTTCTTTATGTACCGAAAGTTATTAGTAAATAGCGATAATGTGCACGCAGCATAGAAGTTTGGCTACATAATTCTTGTATAAAATCGCTATCGATGTTTACGAACAGAAATAAGTAAGTAATTGAGTAGAAAATTAAGGATAACGTGCACCGGGCTTTACAATACGAACACACCTGAAGCGCTGCTTCAAGTTTATTGACAGAGTATACAGGGTGTATAAGTATAGCACTTACAAACTTTCAGGAGAGAGAGAGAGAGTAGGCCCTACACCCAGACAATGGGAACTCTCGTAGTAAAGTATGGTTGGAAACACTTTCCTGGCGCTGTAGTGACGACAGAAAACACAAGAAAGAAAGGACACGAACAAGAAGAGAAAACATGTTTATTTTTCTCAATGCAGGAGAGGGGCCGCGGCGGTCGAATGGTCAGACCATTCGCCTCCCACCAAACCAAGGCGTTCCGGGTTCGATTCCCGGCGGGGTCGGTCGCCAGATTTTCGCATGTGGGAATCGTGGCGGACGATGCCGTTGTTCGCCGGGTTTTCTCGGGGATCTCCCGTTTCCCTCGTCCTTTCATTTCGGCGCCGCTCCACATTCGCCTCATGTTACCCCTCACCAGCGCTGAAGACCTCGATGTTAAGCGCTGACCAAAATCTTTCACTCAGACGTTTTGCTACATAATTCTAGTATAAAATCGCAATCGAAACTAATGAACAGAAGTAAGTAAGTTATTGAGTAGAGAATAAATGATAGTGTGCACAAGGCTTTACACACCACACATACGGGTATAACCCCCAACACGCGGAGAGTTAAATACATCCAATAACTATTCATGTAGCAGAGCTATAGATGTGAACGCAGTCCACTGAAACTAGCAGTAGCTCTATATATATATACACACACACACACACACACACACACACACACACACCTAAAATGCCTCAAATGTGACATCTAACAATATCCACCGGGGCGATACGATTATATTCTGGGTGAGACTGGACCCCAATTTTTCGCATGCAGGAAATATGGCGGGCGTTGCCTCTGGCCGGCGGATTTCCGTCTCCTGAGGATCGTAGCTCATTTCTTCGTTAGCCAATCAGGCACTAACTAGTCGTGCATAGAGCCACTGACGTTTGGTGGACATAATTGTGCACAAACTTGTACGCTTCCCTATTTCTGTGTATATCCATGAAGCAGATCGAGGGAACACAAACCCCCAATAAATAGAGACGTGCAAAATTCGTGTTATTTTCTGACAGCTGACTAGACTCCAAGTGACTATAGGCTCGTTCGAAGCCTCCCGCTAGCCAATAGGCGATATTGTTCGTGACTTGCCGCGGAGAATGCTTACACGGCAGAGAGGCTAATCTCTGTGACGACACTTAAAATATCGTGGCCAATTAAATCTCAATATGGCGACTGAAACCTAACATTACCAACTAGATATCTGCAATATTACCGTTAAATTTTGGTTCCACACAAGACTTCATTGTCCTATACAAACCAGAGCACAATTTGAGGTTCCAAAGGCCGCTGCTCTTTACGTACTGATATTTGAAAGAACTGTGCAATGAGAGTGCATGACTGGATTTATTTTCTTGGATATACTCCATTGCGATATAGATGACTGTTAGAGAAAACTGAAGCCAACACTAACGTATTATGTATAGGAAAGTGAAGTTTAATCAGCTACCAAATGATTAACAGAGAATTTTGCATGTCTCTACCAATAAATAAACTAATTTAGAACATTGATTATTTATTGGAAATATTCTTGCAATGGGAGTACATGATTTTGAGAAATATCATCGACGCAGTGCTGCAGTGGCGTTAAGTTCCCAACATTATGCCTATTATAAATCTCTAAGAGGATCAGTTGGTCAATACATTGCCCACGCCATAAGGAAAAATATAAAATAATGATCGTTGGGTGGAAGGGAGAGGGGGCAGCCAGAGGACAAAAATGACGGAGGTAGGAATTAATAAGGAAAACTGCTGAACACACTTTCCTTCAAGGGAACTTGCAAAATTTCCAGGTAGCTTGTTAAATGTTGAAGATTGTTCCGCTGTTGTCCGACACATCTTACACAACTCACAACCAGCAGACAACACTTAGCGCTCGATTCTACGAGCCAAGTGTGTCCGGGTGGTCCTGACTAACATTTGTGTTTGGTGGCTATTCAACAGCTAGAGATCTGCGGTATTTCCGTTATTATTTGGTTCCACACCAGACTTCATTGCCTCGTACAAACGCACAATCTGTGGTTTCATATAGGCCGCTGCTCTTTACGTGATCAATGAAAGAACTGTGCAATGGGAGTGTATGGTTGGATTTAGCTTCTTGGACATACTCCATTGCGATATAGATGACTGTCAGAGAAAACTAAAGCCACCACTAACGTAGTGTCATTCACATGTTTCATTACTTCACAGGAGATTGGTCCCTACACAAAAAAAAAAAAAAAATACTGGGGTCATGAATACAAACACGGACATCTCGCAATTTAACTTGAGACAATTTTTTTTCTTATTTCTGTACACATTCAGTACTTTCGAACTGGGTCTCTGCTTAAGAAAATCGTAGTTGGGAACTGTGAACCAATAGGACTTATTCATGAACACTCACGGACCGACATTCACTTTCGCCTTGAAAGCTGCAGCAGCTGTATCCCTGCTACCACTTCGCTGAGCTCATCCTCTCAGCCACTAGAAATGGCACTTTGGAGCGAACGGAACTCAAATATCACCACTAATATCTGCCTCTGCAGCTTTGCACGGTGTCATTTCCAGACACATGTCCACTGAAATTTAATAATGTATGATTTTGCGCTCTCCACAGCCCATTCTATTTACGACCATTAATTCTCCAGCACCCTTGGTGTACCATCAATTTTGTTCCTCAAAGACACAAACGCAGCATGTCTAATTTTAAAGTGGCCAACACTGTCCAGGCATATTGAAGTTTCTTTTCGAAAAGTGTTCAGTATAACGTGAGCACACCATACAAAGAATGAAATGACTGTTCTAGCGGGAATTTTATATCAGAAAATCATGGTGTAAGATTTTTAAACATTTATTACCGTATTCAATACACCTCTATCTTTAATATTAAGTCATAAAACGACAGGACCTTCTCTGAATGTCTCACAGAGGAGCGAGCGATGTATCGGCAAGAAGACTACACGCCTGCTCAGTGATATGCGCCTAAAGGCTAAGACTAAGTATGAAGCGCGCGCCTAGTCGCCCTTAGCACTTCCGCACATCCAGCCATCGGACGCGCGAAATACGTCTTATAGGCTGTTCAGGATAAACTGAGCACTGCTTACAATTTCCTGTAAGCCATTATACCGCTGTCTTTACTATTTGAAATTCGAATACTTCCGTGTTACTAAAACTAGTGAAAACATTTCACAACTCTCAAAACTTAACTTCTATAGATCCTATATATGGATATATCGCACCTCCAATATAATACTAACATAACTCAAAAGGGTCATTCCATGGAAAATCACCCAATTTCAATTATTTTGGTTGCTGACCCATTTTGAAAAAATTTGAAATTTTGTCACACATAATGTACATATTTCAACAGTGCAAACCCAAAGTTATTGATTTTTATCTGCCCTCATTTTGATTTTACAGAACAAAATGGCCGGTACCGTGTACCAAAATTTACATTTTCAA